>BLSH010199639.1:353020-371705 GCA_018402905.1 Glandirana rugosa | reverse complement strand
CCTCCACAAAGCGGTCTAAACGACGTTCACCCCGTGTGGTCTCCATCTGGAGTAACGCAGGTCCAAGTTTGTGTTCCAGCTCTGGAAGCACACGTCTTGTTTTCTAGGTAACCGCCAGCGGTGCCTGCGCGACCACCGAGGAACCCCAGCCATAGCCAATTATATGGAGAAGGGAGGGGACTTCGAGAACGGAGCCCAAGACGCGTCCTATCGACGCCTCCCATAAGGCTGCTAGGACCAGCGAGGGCTAACCGGAGCCGCGTGAACCATGCGACTAGACCAAGCCTACCACCGCCTGCGGGGAACCGCCTAAGGCGAAGCGCTTCTGGACGACAGGGTTCCAGGGTAGAACGTGGCTCAATAGCCAAGCCGTCAAAGCCAGCGAGGGTAAAGCAGGGTGCAAGATGGGACCTTGGGACAGCAGGTCTTCGCGAAGCGGAATCCGCCAAGGGGCGTCCGCCACCATCCGAACCAGATCAGCGTACCAAGTGCGCCGAGGCCAATCGGGAGCGACCAGGATCGTCGGAATACCCTCCGCAGCTATCCTGCGCAGAACCCGAGGCAAGAGCTTCAGGGGAGGGAAGAGGTATATTAACCGATACCGACCCCAAGGAGCCACCAGCGCGTCCGTGGCGACCGCCAATGGATCTTTTGTTCTGCACACGAAGGTCTCGACCTTGTGTTTGAACCTGGACGCAATGAGGTCTACCTCTGGTGTGCCCCACTTGCAGCAAATCTGGCGAAACACCTCCGGATGCAGGGACCATTCCCCCTGGTCCAGTGTCTGGCGACTGAGAAAGTCCGCCTGCCAGTTCTCCACTCCCGGAATGTAAATTGCGGAGAGCGCCAGGACATGTTGCTCCGCCCAGTGGAGAATCAGAGCAGCCTCTGCATCTGCCGCGGAAATCCTTGTCCCTCCTCGATGGTTCACATACGCCACAGCTGTGGCATTGTCCGACTGAATCCGGACAGGAAGGCCATGCAGCCTTGTCGACCAACGAGACAAGCAAAGCCTGATCGCTCTCAGTTCCAACACATTTATCGGAAGTCGAGCTTCCTGAGCTGACCAACGGCCCTGAGCAGACAACTGACCCAACACCCCTCCCCAGCCCGTCAGGCTGGCATCCGTCATTACAATCGACCAGTTGAGGGGAAGAAAAGACTTTCCCAGAGTCAGTGCTGGAGCCTGGAGCCACCAAGTCAGAGATCCCCTGGAACACAATAAGTAGGTGCCCCCTGACAGGGAAAAAAGCTACCGCTAAAATAAAAAACTGCCCCGGATGTCGCCCCCCCACGCCCTAAGGGCGGAGGAGGGGTCCACTCACCAGTCCGACGGGCGTTGTGGGTAGCCACCCGAAGCAGACTTTCCCCCCTTGTCCCGGGAAGGATTGCTGCTGGCCAAGGCCACTGGAAAGGCAAAAGCCAGACACTGGGCACAAGTGGCAATAGCCACAGGCCGCCCGCACGGAACGGGCCCTGAGCGACGCAGCCCTGTCATTTTAGGGTAGGTTGCCAGGAGGTGGCCGGGCAGGGCAAAGCTTTGGATTCGTGATATCCGCTCTATGCCAAGGCCGGCTACTTGATAGAAGTCTTCATCTTTTTCATAGAGAAAAATTACATGCATAAAAACGCAGATCCCATAAGGGAACCCAGTCAACTCCTTTGCACTAGGCAAACAAAACTGAATGCTATTGGCCAGCAGGGGGTTTTATAGGCTCAGGTGAGGACGGCCCCCATGGGAGGGGCTAGCCTATCCCTGATGTTTTTGCATCTGTTTTGCCTAGTCACTCCTGATAGGACGACATAAAACCCACGTGTCAATTAAGAAGAGCTGCGTCTGTCAGTGAACATAAGAGAAAATCCTTTTTTTTTATTTCTTAAAGTGATTGTAAAGGCTCATATATATATATTTTTTTAAAATAACAAACAGTTCATACTCACCTCCTCTGTGCAACGGTTTTGCACAGAGTGGCCCCAGCGGTGCTCCGGGCTCCTCCTCTTCTCGAGTGACCACCATGCTTCCCTGGCGTCACCCATGCAGACACACTCCCGACTCCCGGCTCCCGGGTCACTGAAATTGATTGACAGCAGCGGGAGCCAATAGCTCCGCCGCTATCAATCCAGCCAATGAGAACTGGAGCAGCTCGAGTTAGCTGCGAGGCTCATCCCTGCCACGGGTTTGTTTTGGGCTCAGGTAAGTAAAGGGGGGCTCTGGGGGGGCTGCTGCAGGTGAAAAGGTTTTTCACCTTAATGCATAGAATGCATTAAGGTGAAAAACCTTGAGGGTTTACAACCACTTTAATTTTCCAAAAAAATTGCTATGCCTCTTACTAAATAATTTGGGCTGCCTACTTTTCAAAAAGGGGTGAATTGGGGGATATCTATACTGTCCTCACATTTTTGGGCCTCAAGAAACTAAGCCATCAGTAGATAAGGATTTATCATCTTTCAAATATACAGTATATACCATAGTTTGTGGACTGTATAACCTTCCTGAAGACTAAATAATATATACTGATTTGGGTTATTTTCAACAAAGAAATGTAGCAGAATGCATTTTGGCCTAAATTTATGAAGAACAATTATTTATTTACAAAATTTTATAACAGAAATAAAAAGTTTCTTTTTATTTTCTGTCTCTTTTTCATTTAGGCTCCATGCACACTGGATGCTCTCTGGGCATCGGATTATGTGGCAGGAGATGCTGCTTAGAAAACGTGCTTATAGCAGCATTTTGTAAGCAGCGTTAATGCGCAATTTTGCATGTTTATAGGCGTCTGCGTTTTTGAGCTTTTTTTTTAACTTCATTAGCTTCCATTGACTACAAAAAGCGCTGGATATCAATAAATGGCCGTTTAGCGGCGTTTATGAGCATTTATCGGCGTCCAGCAGTTTTTGTGGTCAGAAGAATGACTCCTGAAGCCAATTCAGGGCGTTTAGACAACAGCCCATAAACGCCACTGCTGTTAAACGACAATGAACGTCTATGTGTGCATGGACACATAGGACAACATAAAGGAGCGTTTATGGGCTGTTAAAAAGGATGCCCAAACAACCATAAACGGTCGTTTACCAGCTTCAGTGGGCATGGAGCCTTATTTAGCAAATAATAAAAAACTCAGCAGTGATTAAATACCACCAAAAGAAAGCTCTATTTGTGGGAAAAAAATGATAACAATTTCAGTGTTGCATGACTGCGCAATTGTCATTCAAAGTGTGACGGTGCTGAAAGCTGAAAATTGGTCTGGGCAGGGAGGGGGTAAATGTGCCCGGTATTGAAGTGGTTAAAGAAAACAGGCACCAAACCAGGTAGTGAAGGCAAACTTAATATATTGTCACCCAATATGGTTGGTAACTAGGCAAGCATAAAATGGATTTACAATGGTAATAACACAATTTAGCATACAACGTGATTAACAGTAAACACTAGGCATAAAATGACATTAGGCGTCCAGATTAGCATAAACAGTAACAAGGCCACCTAGAGTGCAGCAGTGAGCAGTAATGAAGTTCAATCTACTGAGTGCTGGAACTTTACGCCAGGGTACATTTATGGCAAAGATGCTAGTCCTAGACTGGCTGGGTATGCACTGTAAATAGAAAAGGAGGATGGTTGCGGAGGGGGCAGGGGAACAAAGGGGGCTTGCAGAATAATTATTACGGCAGAGACAGTCCTTCTGCCAGCTATCGCTGAGGCCCTGAAAGAGCGTTGGTGCACTTGACAGTCCCAGTTAACCTGCATGCAGTATAGGTATGGTATAGTCTTGGCACAGGTGCAAGGTAGATGTGGTTCAGATGAGGTAAAGGTTCAGTATAATGTGGTATAGGGTTGGTATAGGTCCAGTCTAGGGACCTACAAACTAGCATGGACATTACATCACAATGGGGGACAGGAGAATGATAACATGCTTCACGTCCACCAGGTGCTTAGAAATAACCAAATGGCTTGCTCCTGTTACTCTCTATATATAATATGACAAAGACTGCAAAATTCTGGCACACAGCAGCGAGCAAGCCAATTACGCAAATACCCCCTGTTCACAGAAACAAATACAAAGGGGTCAATTCACTTGTTGGGAAGAGGCCCTTGACCCAACATGGGGACAAGGTGCCCCCAAAGCACCCCCCCATGTTGAGGGCATGTGGCCTGCTATGGTTCCAGAGTGGGGGGTGCATTCGCTCATCCCCCCTTTTCCTGACCTGCCAGGCTGCATGCTTGGATGAGAGCCTGGTATGGATTTTGGGGGGGTACCCTACGCCATTTGTTTGGGGGGTATTTTGGCATGGGGTTCCCCTAAAATCCATACTAGACCTGAAGGGCTTGGATTGGGGGGGCCTCTACGTTGTTTTTACAAAGAATTTTTAATTGTCGGCGTGTTTCTTTTACATTCAGCTGTCAGCGTGAAACACGCTGACAGCTGATGATGCATCCATTGTTAAGGACGCAAACAAAACTACTGAAGCCCTGGGGTGTGTCCCTAACAGAAAAAAGCATACCACCACATCCCAATTTGACAATAGCAAAAGGAGTGGCACCAAGGGGAGGGATAATAGGGTGGATGCTCGGACAAAAATAAGTATAAAGGGAGTATAAATAAAATATCAATAGTTTATTAAGGCGTAGTAAAAACACATAAGTACATGTGAATAAACAACTAGATAAGATGCAATACACAATATGAATACCACCTGGCGGATAGACCAAGTATTGCCCACCGGTGATTTGCAACGTATATCCCAACATGTTTCGATATGACAAATAGTGCATTGCCAGAAAGGTCAATTCTATGGGATAAAATGCACACACATGAATATTATGCATACACATATAACATAGAGTGCAGATTATTTGAAAATAGAATAGTACATGTGTCGTCAAGGGGATAGGTAAATATACAGGTGCATGCCGATAAATGGCCCAAAACAAATTAATTCATTAACCAAAAAAGGAAGCTCACCCAGGGTATAAGGCATTCAAACGTGGAGAAACCTTTGCTTGATATCGCTCTCAATATCGTGGGAGAATGATGATTAAGCAGTGGATTGTAGGTCAATGTAAAAACTGCTAGTTGCAGATAGACATAGCTCTCCACAAAGACCGAACAAAGGGGAAGAAAGGAGAAGCTCCTACAGGCATAATGGGAGGATTTAAAAAGTAAATATTATGGTTGAGGTAATGTGGCATAAGAGGCATGTAAAAACAAGGAAACAGAAATATATATAAAAAGGTATGAGGGCATCTTACATCTAGGTTCCCGGCCTGCTCCTTAACAACCAGCTATCATGCGATAAATTACTGTCGGGGGGCCCCAGGGGGGTTGCTGGCCACAGGACTCTGGGCTGAGAATGTCTCTCATACAGCCCAGGGCCTGCACTGATAGTTCCCCCTCACTCCTCCCTTGCATGGATGGGACTGGAGAGAGCCGATCTGCTCCTTCTCCTCCCACCCCTCTCCTCCTGTGTGTGCACTGCGGGAAGTGTGAAGCTAAGCAGCTGAATTTGACAATTCAGCTGCTGGGCTTCACACTTCCCTTGGGGCACACAGGAGAAGAGGGGTGGGAGGAGAAGGAGCAGACCAGCTGTCTCTCCTCTCCCATCTGTGCATGGGAGGAGGGAGGAGAAACTGTCAGTGCAGGCTCTGGGCTGTATGAGAGAGACACTCTCAGCTCAGAGCCCTGTGGCCAGCAACTTGGCTGGGTCCCACCACAGTCCTACAGAAGAGGCACTGATGAGGAGGCACTGATAGGCAGCACTGATGGGCAGCACTGATAGGCTGTACTGATAGGCACTAATAGATGGCACTGATGGTCATTGATAGGCGGCAATGATGAGCATTGATAGGCTGCACTGATGATCACTGATAGGCAGCACTGATAGGCTGCACTGATGGGCACTGATAGGCGGGATTGATGAGCACTGATAGGCACTACTGATGAGCCCTGATAGGCTGCTCTGATAATCAGGGCACTGATGATCAGTGCCCTGATTATCAGTGTAAATAATGTACTGACAGTCTTGCCGGTTAACAGCAGACACAGCGTGGGAGGAAAGGACTGCAGATAACCGGCAAGTCTGTTTACATGTGACCAGCTGATCACATGATAAAGGGCTGCTGTGATTGGCCCAAAGGACACAGCAGTCACAGAGTGCGCTGCATGAGTGCCCCAGGGGGCACGCGGGAGGCAGGGTTCTGGGAGGATATCCATAGATGCCCTCCCAGAACTGGAAGCCCAGGACTCGGATGGAAGGGGGGTCAGGGGGGCCCTTCATGGTTTCTTGCACCGGGGCCCTGAAGGTTATAATTACACTCCCTGGCCCAGATTAACACAAGCCTGAAAATATACCTACACTAAAACAAAACATCCTACTCAAGCACTCTAGCAACGCTAGGGTGTGCTACCCCCCCCCCCCCCCCCCCCATGTCCAGCCTGTTCCCAAGGCTAGGAATTTACAAAAAGGTGCTCCTGGGACCAAGGAGCAAGGGCATCCCATAAAAATACCGTTTTGAAAGGGAGAAAGGGAACAAACTGGGATGGGGCTGTTGCAAATAAATTACTGGATCAAAAATATACACAATATCTTCACAGTAAATATTTACACCATATGTACAAGATATTCACACCCTAGCTACAGTTAACCCATCAACATCAAAAACAAATATACAGTATCACGTGGGAGCAACTCCCCCTCAAGGGAAATACTCCCACAGCTGGAATTTTTGAATTCATGCAGAGCAGGATAAACAGCCATTCAAACCGAAGCCTGCAAACAGAGAGACATAAAGAAAATCATCTTAACACTAGCAACTAACTAACTACCCATATTTTCCGTCAGTAGGGGAATATGATCCCACTGACAGAAAGGCAATAGCAAAACACACACTTTTTTTTTTCATTCTGTCATTCTGCTGACAGAAAAAAAAATTAAAAGTGTGAAGTGAAGTGTTCTCTTTAGTGTCCCTGGTGGGAGGGGCCTTTCCCTGGATAATCAGGCTCCTTCCAAAGAGTTAAAGTCAGGACCTAGGTCTCACCCAAAGTTCAACTGTAAGAAGTGTTCATCCAGCTAGGACAGGTCAGGGTGGCAGGCAGGTTGGTATGGGGATTGATCAGGGCCCTCAGAATACTCCATCTAGCTCCTCCTACCCTCCTCCTAACAGCCTCTGGAACCTTCTCCAATTTTCCAGCAAGCAGGGAGGAGTTACCAGAGAAGCTGCTTCTGAGTCATCCAGTCTACCTGAGTCACTCACCTGACCCAAATTAACACACAGGCTTGGCAGAAAATTTACCTACACTAACACAAAACATCCTACTGTAGCACTCTAGCAACGCTAGGGGGTGCTACACATACACTCAGTTGAGTCACTGGAACAAAACAAGCATAGATGTCACTGCTACCCCTAACAGCCCAGAGAGCAACCCATCTAGTTGTTGGAACTGTAGCACCCTGGTTTTCAGCAGGGGTGCAGTTAAATTTAGTTTGCTGGGCGATAAATGACCTGGCTAAATTGTTAGGGGATCTCCTGATTCTTTTCCTAACTCTGGGTTTGGTCTCTCTCCTCTGCCATTGGGTGGCACTGCTGTTGATGGCATTGGAATGATAAGGTGTATATGAACTTGGAATATGAATGATAGGCTGTTCCAGCAGAGGTTTTCTTGGGCCCCATGGCCTGCTGGGAGAGCCTATATATTTGGGAGGATTCAGGTGATAACTGTTCTGTGCCACCTGGACGGCTGTCTGGGTGGACGTGTGTTAAAGCTCCCGTCTGCTAGGCCAGAAGCCTGAGGCCTATCTGGGAGTTCCTGGTTGCTAGGCAGTCTGAGGCCTACCCAGGACCAGCAGCAGTAGCAGAGGGTTGGGGCTCCATGTCTGAAACCTAGCCGTGTTGCAGGGGTTTTACCGGCTGGAGAACCCATCTATGTTGGAGGTGAAGGGACGGAGTTCTCACAGAAGACAAGCATTCCTGTCACCAGAGGCAAAGGGGAAGCTGTCGCCTATGAGGGACAGCGCTCCTGTTATCTGAGGCCAGAGTTGAAGTCTGAGAGAGTACCAGAGCAGCCTTTTTCACTAACTGGGGGACAGTGGAAAAGTGGGAAAGTCTCAGCAGAAGTCAAGCTAGGAACCCAGCAGGATAGCGGGGGTGACACTTGCAAGAGAGTTCAGCAGTTGGACTGAAAAGCGGAGGAAGGGACCCAGCAAGTTGGCGTGGGGACACTCTGGATGTACAGCAGTTGGCTGTGTGAAACACAAGGGACTCAGTGGCAGTGGGAGTCCAAGAAGTCTTGTAGGGAGACTGTGAGTGTAAACTCGTGAAGCTACAGCGGGAGGCAGTGAGATGAAGGCCAGATCTGCACAATGGAAATACCAAGTTGGTATGTACATCAATCTGTGCTGAAGTCGAAAGTTCAAGTTCAGTGTCAGCTGCCGGGGGCAGCATCAAAACAGCTCTAGCGCTGTAGCTTCAGAACGCACTGGTCCTGGGTCTTTTTTACAGCTTAAAGACGCCTATGTCACTTACAGCTCAAAAACATCAGCGTGTGTATGAGGCCATTGAATAACATGGAGAGGCATTTTTAAGCTGTAAAAACAGCTCTAAAATGTGGCTGTAAAAACGCCTGTGTGTATGAGGCCTAAAGGTGGATAAAGTACCTGGACCAGACGGCATCCACCCACAGATCCTAAAAGAATTGAGCTCTGTCATTTCAAAGCCATTGTATTTAATTTTTAGGGACTAGTTAATGACTGGAATAGTACCACTGGATTGGCGCAGGGCCAATGTGGTGCCCATATTTAAAAAGGGATCAAAGTCTTTACCAAGTAACTAAAGACCTGTTAGTTTAACCTCTATAGTCAATAAGATATTAGCGAGTTTAATAAAGGACCACATAGATGAGTTCTTGCTGGAAAAAAATATTTTAAACAACAGACAGCATGGATTTATGAAAGATAGAAGTTGTCAAACAAACCTGATTTCTTTGTATGAGGAGGTAAGTAAAACCTTGGACAGAGGGGTGGCTGTGGACATGATATACTTGGATTTTGCAAAAGCGTTTGACACCGTTCCCCACACACAGCTAATGTGGGGCTAAGGCTTGGGAAAGATCAGTTTGTAAATGGATAGAAAACTGGCTAAAAGACTGAATTCAGAGTAGTGGTTAATGATTCTTACTCTGAATGGTCTAAGGTTATCAGTGGTGTATCCCAAGGTTCAGTGTTGGGACCCTTACTTTTTAACATCCTTATAAATGATATAGGGTCTGGGATTAAAAGTACCATTTTAGTGTTTACACCAAGCTATGCAGTGGAATAACGTCCTTACAGGATGTCTCCAACATACAAGCCGACTATGTGGCAAATGAGGTTTAATGTAGATAAATGTAAAGTTATGCCCTTGGGGGCTAATAATATGCATGCATCATACATACTAGGAGGAGTACAACTGGGGGAATCCATAATGGAGAAGGATCTGGGGGTTTTGGTAATCATAAGCTTAATAAGGGCAGGCAATGCCAAGCTGCGGTTTCCAAAGCGAGTAAAATCCTTTATTGTATTAAGAGAGGTATGGACTCAAGAGAGAGAGATATAATTTTGCCCCTGTACAAATCATTAGTAAGACCTCATCTGGAATATGCAGTTCAGTTTTGGGCACCAGTTCTCAAAAAGGATATTGAGGAACTGGAGAAAGTGCAGAGAAGGGCAACCAAACTAATAAGAGGCATGGAGGAGCTCAGCTATGAGGAAAGATTAGAGGAGCTGAATTTATTTTCTCTTGAGAAGAGGAGATTAAGGGGGGATATGATCAACATGTACAAATACATAAGTGGTTCGTATAGTGAACTTGGGGTTGAGTTATTCACTTTAAAGCGGTTGTATCTCCCGCTTGGTCATTTTTACCTACAGGTAAGCTTATAATAAGGCTTACCTGTAGGTAAAATTAATATCTCCTAAACCTGTACGGTTTAGGAGATATTCACCTTGAATGCAGTCGCTGATGTCAGCGGCACATGCTCAGTGAAGGTCGGCGTATCAAGCCGGAACTTGCCGGAACAGAGGACTCCCACGTGCATGCGCGGGAGTGACATCATCACAGCTCCGACCACTCGCAGCCGCAAACCCGGAGGGGACCCCTGAGGGAACAGAACATGTCAGCTCCCTCAGCGGTAACTGGGCGGCCCTGTGGGATCTTCGTTCTGAGGTAAGTACTTCATAACGAGCTAGTATGTGCATACTAGCTCATTATGCCTTTGCCTTAGGCACCATTCACACAGAGGTGAGCGGGGGGGCGACTTTCAGCACGACTTCAGTGCGACTTCAGGCAACTTACAGCACAACTTCATGCCAAGTGACTGTGGCCAATCAGAGAAGGGAGGGGTTGCCCTAGATAAATTCTATTCTTTTCACTGTAAAGTTGCTTCCATGTAGATGGGGGAACCGACTTGGGGGCAACTTCTATTGAATTCTGTGGGCACAAGTCGGATAGAAGTCGCCTTGAAGTCGTGCAGGAACCTTTTCTGAAGTCAGAGTGACTTCAGTAGATTACATTAAGATGGCTCCCATTCACTTCAATGGGATTTCAGATGTCAAGCAACTTGGGGCGACTTGAGGCGACTGAAGTCGGAGTGCAAGTCGCCCCTGTGTGAACTGGCCCTTACAGGGTTTTTTTTTTTTATTGTGGGCATACAACCGCTTTAAGGTCATCACCTAGGACAAGAGGGCACTCTTTTCTTTAGAGGAAAAAAGATTTAATCTCCAAATACAGAAAGGTTTCTTCACAGTTAGAGCTGTGAAAATTTGGAATAGACTCCCTCCAGAGGTGGTTCTGGCCAGCTCAGTAGATTGCTTTAAAAAGGCCTGGATTCTTTCCTTAATGTACAGAATATAACTGGGTACTAACATTTATGGGTAAAGTTGATCCAGGAAATATCCGATTGCCTCTCGGGGGATCAGGAAGGAATTTTTCCCCCCGCTTAGCAAATTGGATCCATGCTTTGCTGGGGTTTTTCGCCTTCCTCTGGATCAATGTGGGTGAAGGATTGTGTATATGGGATTGTATGGTTTTATATATATATATATATATATATATTTTTTTTTATTTTTTTATTATTGGCTGAACTAGATGGACTTGTGTCTTTTTTCAACCTGACTAACTATGTAACTATATAGAGGTATATGGACTTTTCAATGTAAATTTCCTGCATGCTTGCTCTGGGTTACGAAGCCAGGCTTCTCATATTTTCACAAGAAGTCCAGCAGTTGCAGTGTCCCACGAGAAAAAACAAAACAAAAATCTAAACTGCTGTAGGTGTAAACCATGGGCATTTTTAGTAAGTCGAGAAAATCTTTAATAGCAACAAAGAGGTGACAAATAGCATGTCCACACAGTTCAGGGACTCACTCAACCATGCTCCTTAATTAGGGCTTGAAGCTTAGGAAAAAAAAAGAGAAGCAAATACTAGACCAGTTTGGATCACTTACAGAAATGGCTATGCATGCATGCAAGCACTTATCCAGTCCACCAGTCCAACTGGTTCCATACTTGTTTCAGATGAGTGACTCTGGAAAACAAGGATGAACATGGCAGCCCTGTTATCTGCATCTTTTAAATATACTGTATGCTATGAATGGAAACTCTCCTGAGTTTTCTTTATGGTAAATATACAACAAGAATTCATCTTGTGTACCCATTGAATACCCTCTGGTTTCCCTTCCTAGAGAATAATGTTGAGATAATACATAAGGCCAAGTTGAAGCACTTTGTTTGGAATATTTGCTTTGCCATTGATACAACTAAGCTGCTTGCTTGATAAAAATGCAAACTATTAGATTTCCATTGTGATGTTAAACATTTACTTACTAAAATATGGAGTAGCGCTTAATCTCCTAAATGAGTTTTCCTAGTCTGAAATGTGACAATGGTCCTATCACCAAGGTAACACGTTTTACATGTGAAATGCGACTAAACATGCCAAGCAAGCCTAAGCACCATTACTTTGTTGTCCACCAAATTCCTCAAGAGGCTTGTGACATTATTCAGATGATGCTCATACATTACATTTGATGAGTAAATGATATCTTAGTCTCTCTTGCCATATCCCTCCCAAGTCTGAATGAATGAGATAAAGACATGCAGCAAAGTTAAAGGATTTTGCAGTCGCTCTATTTTTTTTTTTTTTTTTTTACACACTTTGTGAATGACCAGTCATGTAATTCTACAGATGTTCAGATAAAAAATAATTATACCCACACAGTGGCTGACTTTCTTAGCTAGATGCAGTTTTGGCCAAAGAAGCAAAAAAGAAAAGGTTTGCATTGCTTTGCCCAAAATGCTAAAATGGGAAAAAGAAATAGTTTTTTGAGATTTTGAATTGGAAATGATGATGTGCAAATACGATGGGCTATTCTACTTTGTGTTAAGAATACTGTGATGCACTGCATTGCTGTTCCTACTGGTTTCAATCACATTACAAAACCATATTGTGAACACTGAATCTGTTTTAATCAAGCTTTTATGGCTTATGCCATGGGCAATAAAACTACCAGACAAGTTTACTCCAAGCTTAAAAGTTTCATGCCTTCAAAACACTATTATCTGGAACATTTTGTGCCTTTATGACCGGATTGTGCCTTGATGACTCTCAGGCTGAGTTCCTATGAAACTTGCAGAGCAAAGCACAAATGGTAAACAACATTCTATACAGAATTGAGCAAATAACAATGGTTTGTATATACTGTTTCTTTAGGAAATGTTAATTTGTATTTTTGAGATTTCTCACATTTTAATCTACATAAAACGATACAATAAAAGCAAATTAAGTTTTACATGGCTATCTAAATACTGTATATGTTCTACTTTGGTACTATTAAATTCCAATTTGGAGTTATGGATTTCAGCTTTAACAGCTTGCTTTTTTCTCCTATCCAAAGGCTCTTTTGCATAACATCTATTTCTACTGGTGACAGTTTAAAGCGATTGTAAAGGGTTTTTAAAAAAAAAAAAAAAATAGCAAATATGCTATACTTATCTGCTCTGTGCAATGTTTTTGCATAGAGCAGTCCCGATCCTCTTCTTCTCAGGTACCCCATCGGCACTCCTGGCTCTTCCCTCCTTCTGAATGCCCCCATAGCAATCCGGTTGCAGGCTCGATCCCAGGCTGTGCTGCCTGCATCCATAGACACACACAGCATGGCTAAGCCCCACCCCCATTCTCTCCTTACAGGCTGTGATTGACAGGAGTAGGAGCCAATGGCTCCCACTGCTGCATTTATGGCCAGTGAGGAGATAGAAAGTGGAGAGAGCCAGGGGGAGAACTGAACACAGAAGGTTTTTCTCCCAGAAAATGCATAAACAACTTTCTGCTTTTACAACCATTTTAAGAGCAGAATTAACAGACTGTGTTTCAAGACCCAGGTCTGAACTAACAGACTGTGTTTCAGGACCAGGTCTGAATTAACAGACTGTGTTTCAGGACCCAGGTCTGAATTAACATACTGTTTGTCAGGACCCAGATCTGAATTAACAGACTGTGTGTCAGGACCCAGGTCTAAACCTGCGATCTGTCTGGAAATGTCTCTTCTTGCTGAGCCACATACGATGCTGGACAGCTTCCTGGACAATTCCTTGAATTATCCTGCCTTGTTTCTCTTGAACTTTGAACTTTCTATTTTAGCCATGCCTTTGCACTTCCTGTTTGCCAGATTATTGTGCTATGGCCAGCCAATATCTTGCTCTTTTCACTCCTGCTGCCATCCATATCTTTGCTACCACTCATTACCGACCTTTGGCTTGTTCCTCGACTACGATTCTGCTTGATCCCTACCTGCAACCATGTGTTACACACCTTTGACTTGTTTACTGACTACGCTTCTTTTTGATCCCTACCTGCTATATCTGCTACTGGACCCTGGCTTGCTCACCTTCTAGGGGGGCAATTCTGAGGACCGTTACCTGGTACTTACACGCAGCAAAACCCATCTCCAACATCAGGAGTTCTGGTGAACACTGGTTAGTGCTTAGACTCTGCAACTCAGATGAGTCCGTGTCATCCTCCAGGGTGACCTTCTTGTATACCTATCCTGATGGTCAGTGGGAGCCTCTCTACTGCTATAGCTACTGGTCTCCAAGCCTGAATCCTAACCTTAACACTGTGCATTGTGTCCTGTGCTGTCTCTAAACCATAAAAGGATTCGCCGCCTCAATTGTAAATGGAAATAAAGAGTTTAAAAAGCGGCATTGACTAGTGCTCTGCCAGTGCCCTGCACTTAAAGTGTGGGATGAAAGAGACATAAGAGGTTTCAGCTGGGTTAAATGTCTGTAAATGTCTCCAATCATCTGTAAAAAAAAGTGCCAGGTGCTGGAACACTCTGCTCTGGCAGAGAAAAGGAGGATTTGAGTGCTCAGGTAAGCTGACTGGAAGGGAGACACCAGCAAGGATCTGATTCTGCTTACTGTGAGTACAGATCTGTTTCAAGGGGCCTGTCCTGTGAGGGCCACCCCTTCAGCTAGAAGAGTCAGTGGACGGGTGTCAGTCAAGGGGATGCTAGATAATGTCCTAAATATAAAGTAGTTGTATCAAGTCTGCTGCTAGAGAAAGCAAGAAGACTTAATTCCTCCTTACATGTGGCAGTGTGGAAAAAGCAGCGTGTCTGCTTCCACAAATACCCAGGTGAGGCCAAGTGAGAGTTGTCCTTATCAATAGTGAATAATTCATCTGGAGTATCCCACTATTCCCTTATCCCATCCAAGTTACACAATAAATATAAAAAAAAAACCAAGTACCCTGGACTGTTTATTGAGTATCGAGCAAGCCGGAGTAAGGAAAGATATGTGAAAACCCTTGGCAACCGTCTGCAGGCAACCAGAGGTAGGCCCAAGAAGTCAACACACAGCAAGCCCTACAGGGACGGCAAAAGCTCTGTCAGTAATTTTTTCAATTTTTGTCAGTAAAAAGGTATGGTTGGCAACCCTGGGTCTCAACATCATCTACTCTTGTCCCTCATCCAGATGGCACCTCAGGCAGAAGTATATAGGATCTAAAATGCTGGAGAAGATAAGGAGCTTCCATCCTGCCCCATAACATACTGTGGAACGATTAGGCTATATTTACAAAACAGTTCTGGTCTGGCACATATGCTAATAATACAGCCTGTTCAACTGTTCCCATGGTTACCAGAAAGCCAAATTTATATTTCTTGCCAATATTAAACAATCAAACCTGGCAGTAGACTGAAATGGAAAAGTATACATTTTAACACAAAAAATAAAAAACACAAAAAAAACACAAAATAGCTTTTGTAGCATATTACATATGTCATATCAAGAAAAGTGAAGCTACCTTTTGATTATGAATCACCCCAACCCCTACCTCTAGCAGAAAAGAAAATTCTATAGTACATAAAGATATCTCTCTTATAACTATTCCGATTTTTTAGTTATAACAAATAAATAATAGTGACGTTTTTTCAATCCTAGGATAGGCAATGCATTTTTCCTCTGAACCCCCTTTGTTCTGTGGCACTCCCTCCATAAACTTTTGCTTTGGAGGTGTGCCAGGGGATGGTGAGAGTGTCCTTCAGCTAGCACACCACAATGTGACTCACACATACGATTTAATGAATAAGGTCACACAGTGTACTCACATGACGCTGCCAGCCACATGGAGAGCGAGTGGGCAGCGCTAGCAGCACTGAGTTGTATGGAGGCATCTGGGGGAGGTTCAAGGATGGGGTGTAAAGGATAGCAGAGCCATGGCGCATGTTTTTGGGCTACAAGGGATATCCATGTATCCATGCCCCCGTAGGGGTTGCTGAAAGTAGTGATTCACCTGTCACCCTGCTCAGCCAGTCACACTTTTCCACACATCCGGAATCAGAAGAACAGACCGGTACTTGTCTTTTTTTTTTAATTTTATTAGGGGATTTAACTTGGATGGTGAAATTAGGGGTTCTCCGGTACATGGAACAGTTCTTGAATGGAACTAACGTATATACACTCCTGTATATACTCCTCGCTTTTCCTCCAGCACAATCTTGCTCACAGTTAACTCCTCTTCCTCCAGCACAATCTTGCTCACAGTTAACTCCTCTTCCTGCAGCACAATATTTCTGCGGCCTAGCTAGCCAATGGTGAGGCCTACCTGGCTCTGGCTAGGCCTCAGTGAACCATCCATTACAGGCAGGGACTGCAGGCCCCCTCTTATGTACCAAAAAGTAGTGAAACGTGTGTTAGCTAGCCTTGGTGGACTACTGCTCCCAGTCAGTCCCGCTTCAGGCCCTGCAAACCCTCCTGGCTGCAGCGACCCAATCTCCACTGCCCAGTGACACCACAGTCCCAGCTGGCTCTGCACCCTTCTCAGTCTGTTTCTCTCTCCCCAATCTCTCCCCAATCTGCTCCAGCGTGCCTCTTCCAACATTCCTGGGTGTGTGTCACTCACCGACACCTGGTGGATCCCTCCTAGAGACTTGCCAGGCAGCACCACTCCATTGCTTTCTCTCTTGCTCCTTGGTCAGAACCCCCCTTGGATGTGCTGAGGGGTCCCTTCCACTCCCGAGCCTCCGGACTCAAGGTCACCCCCCCAAAACTGGGGGCTCCTTCAAAGGTCTCCGCAACTAGTCTCTGCAACTAGTGCTCCATCTCCCAGCTCTTCCACCCAAACTCTCCTCCCTAGCTGGGCTGACCACAGGTATTTTAGGAGCCCTGCCCCCTGCCAATCCAAGTTGGGGATTGGTCAAAGCTCCCCAAACACCCCAGGCAGCTCCATCCCTCTTCCCCGCCCTTTCTTCTAGAACCCACTAGAACCAAAGGGGAGGTAACTGAGAGGTGTCACCACCTGTGAGTCACCAGCCACTCCCTAGGCCACTCTTCTGCCCAGAATCAAAACAAACAAGCTTAGCTACAGCTAGGCCTGCCTAAATGTACCTCTCCTTACAAAACCTATCACCTCTAGCACCTACCACAGGTAGAGGGTGCTACACAACTCTAATCGGGTGGTCCCACAGCAGTACTCATCAGTAACAGGTGAGGTTTCATTGGACTCCTTGTACTTGGAGGTATCATTTTGATACATATACATTTTGTTTATAGATCAGTACAGCTCAACAGGATCCAAAAAGGAGATTTCTATACTGAACTTTATAAGCATGAAGTTTTATTTCTTATTACACCATGGTTTCTCCCTGGCATTCCGGTAATGCGGTTTAGCAATTAGGATAGAAGGTAGATTACCTCTTTTTGGGTCATGATCATCCTACTGTATTATTATTGTAAGCTCCAACACATATTGTATGGTTTCAAAGGCTGACACACGTATTTATCTTAATAAATGCTGTACATGCCAGAAGAGACTGCTTTATTGTACCTGGTCCTCATCCTTCCCGCCTATATTTTCCTTTTGGGGAAGCAATGCTGAGATCTACAGACTTTTAGGCCATCTATTTTTGCACCTTGTCTTGTCCAACTTCTGTAAGTTTTACAATACATTTATGTATATATTGTACAAAGAACATGTAGGCAAGTAGAGATAGGTAGAGATCATCTTAAAGTGGACCTAAACCCATTGTTTTAACAGTTTCAAAATACAGGTACATTCCTGGTACATGCCAGAAATGTTCAAAGAAAACCATAGAGAATTAAGGCTCATGGAAGATCTCATCATGTGATTGTTGATGTTTATTAACCAATTATTGGTGGTGGTGATGAGGGTGAATACTCATATACAGGGAAGATAGAGCCAGGAGGGTGTTGTTTGCATGTATTTTATTCAGTGTAGGTGATATTTTAGTTACTTATGCACAATACAATTACCAGCATGTTATACATAAGTACAGAAGCAAGTGGAGATTACTGAAGCAGTGGTGTCTACTTCAGTGATTTCCAGCTTCCAGGGGCATCAGCCAGGTATGGTATATACAGTATCTCACAAAAGTGAGTACACCCCTGACACTTTTGTAAATATTTTATTATATATTTTCATATGGCAAAAAAATAACTCAACACACAGCCATTAATGTCTAAATCGCTGGCAACAAAAGTGAGTACACCCCAAAGTGGAAATGTCCAAATTGGGGCCAATTAGCCATTTTCCCTCCCCGGTGTCATGTGACTCGTTAGTGTTACCAGGTCTCAGGTGTGAATGGGAAGCAGGTGTGTTAAATTTGGTGTTATCGCTCTCTCTCTCATACTGGTTACTGGTAGAGTTGAGCGAACCCGGACTGTAAAGTTCGGGTCCGTACCGAACTTTGGGGTGTCCGGGACCCGGACCCGGACCCATACTTTTCAAAAAAAGTCCGGGTTTGGGTCCGGGGTTCTGGTAATTTTAATGAAAATTCTTAAAAATGCTGTAAAAAAGTCCAAGAAGGTCCTAGAGGTCTGCAAAAGGAAGGAAAATGGGGGTAAGGGTGGGACACTGGAAGAACCTGAAAAAATGTCGTAAAAATTCTTAAAAGTAATTTTAATGGTCTTGGGGCCTGGGTTTGGGCCTGAAAAAAACTTTTCATACCCAGGCCCAGGCCCAGGGCCTGTGGGGTTTCAAGCCATGCCTGGGCTTGAAATGTCAGGCCCAAGCGAGTTGAGATGGTCATTGGTCATACTCTCTCTCTCGCTATTGTGGTTTAAATTGTGTGGACGAAGGGTAAGTGTGGACTCTGGACCATTGTGATTGCTCAGTGTACTGTGGCCCCTCCCTTTTACCGA
>BLSH010199639.1:329485-348165 GCA_018402905.1 Glandirana rugosa | reverse complement strand
ATTTGGGCAAGAGAATTTCGCTATAGTGGGAATAAAATTCAATAGGTAGGCCATCAGAGCCCGGTGCCTTGGATCTAGAGAAGCTGGAGATCGCCTTTGCTATCTCATCTGAGCTCAGGGGGGCTTCCAGCATCTCCACCTGCGACTGGGAAAGCTGTGGGATGGGGAGGTTTAATAAAAAGTGGTCCGCCGTTTCATTATCATGTTGGATTGTGGTGGTATATAAGGACTGGAAGTGTTGGCGAAAAATTTTGGTCACCTCTGGGGGGTCTGTAACGAGTATTCCCGCTGGGGTGTTCAAAGAGATCACCACCGGGGGTTTTTCCTCCTTGTGGGCCAGATAAGCCAGTAATTTACCCGCCTTCTCCCCATGTGCAAAAGTTTTTTGCTTAGCAAAAAATAATTTTCTTTTGGCCGCTTCATAGTGAAGTTGGTCTACTATTCTAGTGTGCATTTTAAGGAGAGATGCGTTAGATGGAGAGGGGTCCTCCATAAACTGTCGTTCTACTTCGGTGAGTTTAGCTAGTTCTCCATCTGTGTGTTCATAAGTTTTAGTTTTAAGTTTATTTATATGTTCCGATAGGGTAGACCTAACGTGAAGTTTAAATGTTTCCCATACATTATCATGAAAGAACCCAGACCAGGCTGTCTCAAGCCCATCCGACTCCGGTAATAGGGAGAGCCAGAAGGGGTTCAGACGCCACCCCGCCGGGGGTCTAGATATGCGGAGAGTTAGTGTAATCCAGTAGGGGCTGTGATCCGACAGTAATCTCGGGCAGAATGTAGCCTCTTGAACCCTGGGCACCAGAACCTGAGTAGTAAATATAAAGTCTATGCGAGACATTGTATTGTGGGATGCGGAAAAACAGGAGTAGGCTCTGAGGGAGGGATGAAGGGCACGGAAGGTATCTACCAGGTGAAACTGTGAAAGAAGTCTGGCAAACCTAGTTAGCCCGCAATTGGTGTGCGCCCGGGCAGGACAGGGGGCTCTATCCAGATTCACATCAAGGACTGAGTTGAAATCCCCCATCCAGATCGCCTGAAAGTTCGGATATTTAGCCATGTACTCCAAACCCTCAGTGATCAATCCCATCGAAAAAGGGGGTGGGACGTAAAAGGCGAGGACAAACAGCGGTTCCCCACATATTTTTGACTGCATAAACACATACCTCCCCTGCGGATCAGTGACTAAGTCGCAGAGTTCAAACTGCACATTTTTAGCTATGAGTATGGACACCCCCCTGGCATGCGACGAATAAATTAAATGATAAGCCCATCCAATCCAAGGGCGTCGGAGAGCCAGCTGCATACTGCCATCCAAGTGTGTTTCAACCAGGACCGCAATTTCCACTCGCTGCTTCTTAAGAAAAGCAATTATTGCTGCTCTTTTAATTTTGTCTCGCAGGCCCCTGACATTCCATGTCATAAATTTAATGGAAGGCATCATACCGACTGTTTAGAAAATAAAAAGATAAATTTGTGCAATACTTAAGTACGCCGCCAGAGGGAGTCCAGAGGTTATAAAGCATTAACAATACATTAAGAGGAATAACCCCACCTAGGTTAGTATTAGAGGCATTACCATAAACACATGAAACGTAGTACGACTCAGAAAATAGCCCTGTTTTTGAGGCAGATATAGTGCACCGTGCAAAAACGTGTAACAACCCTTCCCCCCACCCAACCCAGCAACAACCCCAACTGTTGTGGGTATGATCCCAAAACTGTAACAAGGAAAACATGTCAGCTGCCTGCAACGCAGCTGAGAATTGAACCAGTCTCAGAGAGGACTCAAGACAAGTTGTCTCCACTGCCAGAACACACATGAGTAGTTTGAGGTTACTTCGGATATGTTCATCTTGTGTGTGTTGTGCCCATGTGGCAGTAGGATTGACCAGGGGTTTACAAGCTGAGTTTGGGTCCCCCCTAGAGATGCAGTGGGGGCGAATGCTCACTGCACTTGTTAGCATATGGTAGGAACATTGCAACTCCGGTAGAACATAATGAACCAGCGTTCAGTGCTAGAAAAACAGGTATTGAGGTTATGTTGTAAAGCACACCAGGTGTGTTCGCACAGTTTGTGGCAGAGTTTAGTTAAGGGGGTGTACTAGGTCCCATGGTCCAGCAGAAGCTGGAGAAGAAAAGACTTCAGTACCAGAGGGGTATCTTGCACTACAGACAGCTGTACCCCTACGAGGTGTCATATGGCCTCTACAGGTAGGCCTGATTATTTTCATAGGATAATGCACAAGCAGTAGTCCTTAATGTGTAGGGGAGACAGACTAGAATGCATAAATGAGGTAATGCCATTGATAGGAGTCTCATTGCTTTTATAAATAGGCACAAGTAGTGTGTGAAGTTTTAGTCTTGCCCCCTCCGAACATTGTTACCTCGGGCCTCCAGCCAGGAGATAATATCTTCAGGTTTCTCAAAAAAGATGGCGCGGTCTCCGTCCTCCACGCGCAACCGTGCAGGAAAGAGCATAGAGTATTTGAGGCCCTTGAGCCTGAGGTTTCTTTTGGCCTCCATGAATTGTTGTCTCTTCTTCTGTACCTCTGTGGAGAAGTCAGGAAATATGGCCACTTTAACATTAGCGATGGCTATATTGCCTTTTATGCGAGCCAGGCGTAGTGCAGCATCTCTATCTTTGAAATTCAGCATCTTGGCTATGAATGTGCGCGGGGGAACCCCTAGAGGCGGCGGCCTCGCCGGCATTCGGTGGGCTCTCTCAACTGCAAAAGTAGGAGAGAAGGCCTCTTTGCCATAGGTAGTAATAAGCAGTTGTCCAAGAAATGTGGTGGGATCTTTCCCTTCAGACCCCTCTGGCAAGCCAATAAACCGCAGATTACATCTACGCAGCCTGTTCTCCGTTCCATCCTGCTTACTAAGTAAAAAGTCAATCTGTTTTTGCATTCTATCAGAGGCCGTTTGCAGGGGGGGTAATGCATCTTCCACATTCCCAAGCCGCACCTCATAAGTAGTAACTCTTTCCCTTAGGTTGTGTAAATCTTGTCTAATCAAAGAAATGTCCACTTTTACCTCTTCAATCCTGGCTGTAAGGTTAGTCTGGAGAGTAGTGATTGCTTCAAGCACTCTGTCAGTGTCTGACCCAGGCGTCTCCTTCTCCACGTGGGACTCCATCTTCCCCAGCACCCTCCTTCTCCTGCCGGTGAAATTTATCAAGTTTAGCAGCAGCATCTGGTTTAGATTTTGTCGGAGCCATGCTGCCCCAGAGGTCATCTGCACTTGTAAGGGTCTTGCAAGGTTAATCACAACGGAGTTCGTGTTGCAGGATCAAAGAAAACAGGAGTAATGGGCGGAGCTCCTCTCTTGCACGTCCTACTCCATGCCGCGTCAGGCCACGCCCCCAGAACCCGGACTTCTAGAAGTTCGCTCATCTCTAGTTACTGGAAGTTCAAAATGGCACCTCACGGCAAAGAACTCTCTGAGAATCTGAAAAAAATAATTGTTGCTTTACATAAAGATGGCCTAGGCTATAAGAAGATTGCCAAGACCCTGAAATTGAGCTGCAGCATGGTGCCCAAGACCATACAGTGGTTTAACAGGACAAGTTCCACTCAGAATAGGCCTCGCCATGGTCGACCAAAGAAGTTGAGTGCACGTGCTCAGCGTCATATCCAGAGGTTGTCTTTGGGAAACAGATGCATGAGTGCTGACAGCATGACAGCATTGCTGCAGAGGTTGAGTGCTGCCTGTCAATGCTCAGACCATATGCCACACACTGCATCAAATTGGTCTGCGTGGCTGTAGCCCCAGAAGGAAGCCTTTTCTAAAGATGATGCACAAGAAAGCCCACAGTTTGCTGAAGACAAGCAAACTAAGGACATGGATTACTGGAACCATGTCCCGTGGTCTGATGAGACCATGATAAACTTATTTGGTTCAGATGGTGAAAGTGTGTGTGGCAGCAACCAGGTGAGGAGTACAAAGACAAGTGTGTCTTGCCTACAGTCAAGCTGACTTTGGGAAATACACGCATGAGTGCATTCAGCATTACTGCAGAGGATGAATTGGTGGGGAGTCAGCCTGTCAGTGCTCAGACCATATATCGCACACTGCACCAAATTGGTCTGCATGTCTGTCGTCTTAGAACAAAGCCTCTTCTAAAGATAATGCACAAGAAAGCCCGCAAACAGTTCGCTGAAGGCAAGCAGACTAAGGACATGGATTACTGGAACCATGTTCTGTGTTCTGATGAGACCAAGATAAACTTATTTTGTTCAGATGGTGTCAGGGCAGCAATAGCAGAAGGACTCTAGGACCCAGAGTCCATCAGAGCAGGAGGACTCTAGGACCCAGAATCCATCAGAGCAGGAGGGCTCTGGGACCCAGCATCTCCAGCAGCACATCACATGGGCCTTTATAAGGAAGTCAGACCTTGGCTGGAGTGCTGTCTGATATGCAGCTTTACCTGTGATTCTGTGTTACCTGCAATCTGCTATCTGGAATTGACCCAGCTTGTTCTGACCTTATTGGATTCTTCTGCCTGCTTACCGTTGTATTATTTGCTTGTGTCCTGACCATTCTCTGCCTACTGTCTGATATACCTGATGTTCCTGTGTTGACCCGGCTTGTCTCACCTGCTCCAGTCTGCTGTATTCAGTATCCAGGGTTGCCTCCCTGTACCAAGTGCCTAGCTGTCATCATCTGCAGCGCATCTGGTGAAGATCTGCACCCACCTGCATCTGGTAACCTGTCAGCCTCTACGGCTTCCACCAGGCACTCCTACCCCACTGTGCTCATTGACTGCTGTCTCCACTTCAGTGGTCAGTAAGCCAGAGTTGTATGAGAGGTCTCCTCCTACGGAAGTCAGGCTCTCCACCAAGGTACGCAACAAACATTACAGTATCAGACAGCCATGTCTGAGCCTGCAAGAGGAACCACACCTATGGAGGAGATTTGCCAACATCTCTCAGCACTCACGCAAGTGGTGCAGAGTCTCCAAGCAGACTACACCAGATTGCAGGAACATGTGCGGACCCTGGGTCCAGAAAGATCCACTGCTGCATCCCCTGCTCCGGCTACAGCTGCACCTCTCCCTCTGTGGTAATGCTTCCACCTGAACCACGGGTTCCCACACCTGAGAAATTTGCTGGGAACCGCAGCCAGTTTCGTGCGTTTCGCAATGCATGTCAGTTGTACTTTTCTCTGCAACCCTGGACTTTCTCCTTGGAGGCAACAAGGGTCAGGTTTATCATTTCATTGCTGCAAGGAGAACCCCCCAGACCTGGGCCCATCGGTTGCTTGAGACTAACAGCACGCTTGTCCAGACCATGACCGCCTTCTTTGATGCCATGGCGGCACTCTATGATGACCCTCAACGAACCACCACGGCAGAGTCTGCTCTCCACATGCTCCAGCAGGGCCATCGATCGGCCGAGGACTATGTTGCAGATTTTAGACGCTGGAGCATGGATACTCAGTGGAATGATGCAGCCCTACCTCATCAGTTCCGCATGGGTCTATCTGAAGGACTAAAAGATGAACAGGCCCGCGTTGGAATTCCTAACTCCCTTGAAGGACTGATTGCTTTGTCCATACAGATCGATCGCCGACTCCGGAAGCGGCGTCTGGAAAGATCTTACCAGCCAGCTCGCCCCGTATGGATGACCTTGAGAGCTCCACTCTCCCCTCCGTTTAGCTCCATGCCTGCCAGTCCTGCACCAGCCATTTCTTCTTCTGACCTACCTGAACCCATGCAGTTGGGCCTCATGCGACCCACGCTGCCTCCTGAGGAGCGACTTCGCCATCGGCAGAACAACTTATGCCTATACTGTGGGGAACCAGGACATTTTTGTTCGTACCTGTCCAGCAAAGCAACGTAAGTGTTTCGCTCCTATGCCAGTTAACCTGTCAGCACTATCCAGGAATGCTTCTCATATTGCTTTGCCCCTTTCTTTTCATTTACCAGGAAGAACAATCCCAGTCAACGCCATTATTGACTCTGGGGCCTGCAGCTGCTTCATAGACCTTGGTTTCACCACCCAGCAATGCATTCCTCTTCAATCTAAGAAGCACAGACTTTCTGTTTTTCTGGCTGATGGTTCCTGCATAAGTTCCGGATTAGTGACTCAAGAAACAACTCCACTACCCGTCTCATCTGACCAGCATAGAGAACTACAAAGTTTGGATGCCCTCTCTTCACCACTTTTTCCCGTCATCCTGGGCCTGCTCTGGCTACAGGCACACAATCCCCAGATTGACTGGATGACCGGGAAAGTCAAGTTTGCATCCTCTTACTGCCAGAGACATTGCACCCTTCAACCCACGGAGGGGCCAGCCATCCTCCTGTGCCTGGACTCAGAACAACATTTGCTACAAAATGTCCCCGCTCCATACCATGAGTTCCTCGATGTGTTCAGCAAGAAGGGGGCTGGTACCTTACCCTCCCATCGCCCTTATGACTGTCCTATCGAGCTCCTCCCTGGGGCTGAGATTCCTTCTGGGCGCATTTTCCCACTGTCTGAAGAGGAACAGGAGGCATTGAAGGAATATGTCAACGAGAACTTGGAGAAAGGCTTTATCCTCCCATCCACATCACCAGCAGGGGCAGGAATATTTTTTGTGACAAAGAAAGATCAATCCTTACGGCCCTGTGTAGACTACCAGGAATTAAATCAGATAACGGTCAAGAACCGTTACCCCCTACCCCTGATGCCCAAACTATTCCAGAGATTAAGAACTGCCAACATCTTTACCAAGACTTAAGAGGGGCTTATAACTTAATCCGAATACGCAAGGGGGATGAGTAGAAGACAGCTTTCCGGACCCGGTTTGGCCACTTTGAATATCTGGTCATGCCCTTTGGGCTCTGCAATGCCCCCGCCATGTTTCAGCACTTTATTAATGACGTGTTCAGAGACTTCTTGGACATTTTTGTAATCGTTTATTTGGACAATATCTTGATTTTTTCTGGGTCCCTAAGCAAACACTGAGAACATGTTCACTGGGTACTGGGCCGACTCCGCCAACATAGACTATATGCCAAACCAGAGAAATGCGAGTTTGAGCAAAGTAGCATCCAGTTTCTGGGCTTGTTCATATAAACAGCAGGAATTGAAATGGATCCACAGAAGGTCTCTGCAATACTCGAATGGCCTGTGCCCACTGACAAGAAGGGGGTACAACATTTTGTGGGATTTGCAAATTTCTACAGGAAATTTATTAAAAGATTCTCTGCAATTATCACCCCATCACGCAATTGACTAAGCAACATTTCCGATTCAGCTGGAACTCTGAAGCACAGAACACCTTTGATACACTGAAGAAGCTTTTCACTTCAGCACCCATTCTCAGACACCCAGATCCAACTTTACCCTATGTCTTGGAGGTGGATGCATCAGAATCAGCAGTTGGGGCAGTGATTTCTCAATGACAAGGTACCAAGGATTTGATGCACCCTGTGGCTTTTTTCTCTAGGAAACTCTCCCCGGCGGAAAAAAATTATGATGTGGGGGATCGAGAATTGCTGGCCATCAAAGCAGCATTAGAAGAATGGAGGTAACTGCTGGAAGGGGCGGTCCACCCAATCCTTTTATATACTGACCATAAGAACCTGGAGTACTTGAGAGCTGCCAAACGACTAAAACCCCGACAGGCCAGTTGGGCGTTTCATGTTTTTCTTTCCACATAACCTGCAGACCAGGATCGAAGAATTTCAAGCCAGACGCCCTCTCCCGCATGTATGATGACCCCAAGAGCCTTGCAACTCCAGATACCATCTTACCATCGGATAACTTTTTACTGCTACAGACTGACCTCCTGTCACAAATCAAGCAGACATCCGCCAACCTGCCCAGTCCTGCTGGAGTTATCTTGACTTTTAAAGATGGGTTACTTTGGAGAGGGAGTCCAATCTTTGTTCCAGCCGAACTACGGCTGGAGGTCTTGAAGTTACTCCACGATCACCCCTTGGCTGGCCATTTTGGTATCCATAAAACGATGGAACTAGTCCGACGAACATTTTGGTGGCCTAAGTTGGAGGAGTTCTGCAAAGACTATGTGAGCGCATGCCCCATTTGTGTTCGAAGCAAGACGCCAGGAAACTGGGCCTGGGGTCTACTGAAACCATTGCCGATTCCCAATAGACCATGGCAAATGATATCAATAGACTTCATAGTAGAACTGCCACCTTCTGAGAATTACACAGCAATTTTTGTGGTTGTAGACCATTTGTCAAAGATGACCCACTTTGTACCCTTGAAGGGCACCCCAACCGCCATAAAGACTGCCCGTGTCTTTATTAAAGAGATTGTAAGGTTACATGGAGTTCCTGCCAGCATTGTATCAGACCGGGGTGTACAGTTCACCTCACGTTTTTGGAGAGCTTTATGTGGAGTCCTGAAGATCGAGTTAGCACTGTCATCAGCATACCAACCTTAAAACTAACGGGAAAACAGAAAGAAACAATCAAACACTCGAACAGTATATCCGTTGTTTTACATCCTTTGTTCAGGACAATTGGGTATCTCTGCTGCCACTGGCAGAATTTGCATATAACAACACCAGACATTCAGCCACAGGACAATCTCCCTTCTTTGCCAATTATGGCTTTCATGCATCTTTTTGCCGGATTTCATCTCAGAATCCACAGTCCCAGCAGTCCAGAGCACTGTGGATTTCCTGCACCAGAACCACAGCACACTGCAAGAGGCAATAACAAAGGCACAGGCAGACAATAAAAGGGCATTCGACAAGAAAAGAAAAGGGGAGCTGAATCTACAACCCAATGACGAGGTAAGGCTCTCTACTACCAACCTCCAGTTATCCTGCCCGTCCAAGAATTTGGCACCCAAGTTCATTGGTCCATTTCCGGTCAAGAAAAGGATCAACGAGGTATCGTATGAACTTTCTTTACCTGATTCTTTACATAATCATCCTGTATTCCATGTCTCACTTTTGAAACCTGCAATACCAGATCCTTTTGCTGACAGTAGGTCTAGACAGCCAGAACCTGTCTTGGTCAATGGTAATGAAGAATTTGAAGTGGAGGCTATTGTAGATCGCAGGAAAAGAAGAAATCAGGTCCAGTTTGTCATCAAATGGAAGGGCTACAGTCCAGAGGATAATTCCTGGGAACCTGAAAGTAATGTGCATGCTAGAAGGTTAGTCAGGGCCTTCTTTTGTGCTCATCCAGAGAAACAGGCCCAGTTGGGCATCCGGAGGCTGCCCGTCAGGGAGGGGCACTGTCAGGGCACCAATAGCAGGAGGACTCTAGGACCCAGAGTCCGTCAGAGCAGGAGGACTCTAGGACCCAGAGTCAGTCAGAGCAGGAGGACTCTAGGACCAGAATCCGTCAGAGCAGGAGGGCTCTGGGACCCAGCATCTCCAGCAGCACATCACATGGGCCTTTATAAGGAAGACAGACCTTGGCTGGAGTGCTGTCTGATCTGCAGCTTTACCTGTGATCCTGTGTTACCTGCAATATGCTATCTGCAATTGACCCGGCTTGTTCTGACCTTGCTTACTGGATTCTTCTGCCTGCTTACCGTTGTTGTATTATTTGCTTGTGTCCTGACCATTCTCTGCCTACAGTCTGATATACCAGATGTTCCTGTATTGACCTGGCTTGTCTCACCTGCTCCAGTCTGCTGTATCCAGTATTCAGGGTTGCCTCCCTGTACCAAGTGCCTAGCTGTCATCATCTGCAGTGCATCTGTTGAAGATCTGCACTCACCTGCATCTGGTAACCTGTTAGCCTCTACGGCTTCCACCAGGCACTCCTACCCCACTGTGCTCATTGACTGCTGTCTCCACTCCAGTGGTCAGTATGCCAGAGTTGTATGAGAGGTCTCCTCCTATGGAAGTCAAGCTCTCCACCAAGGTACGTGACAAACATTACAGATGGTGTCAAGCATGTGTGGTGGCAACCAGGTAAGGAGTGCAAACACAAGTGTGTCTTGCTTACAGTCAAGCATGGTGATGGGAGTGTCATGGTCTGGGGCTGCATGAGTGCTGTTGGCACTGGGGAGCTACAGTTCATTGAGGGAACCATGAATGCCAATATGTACTGTGAAATACTGAAACAGAGCATGATCCCCTCTCTTCAGAGACTGGGCCGCAGGGCAGTATTTCAACATGATAACAACCCCAAACACACCTCCAAGACAACCACTGTCTTGCTAAAGAAGCTGAGGGCAAAGGTGATGGACTAGAGCATGTCTTCAGACCTAAGCACTATTGAGCATCTGTGAGCCATCTTCAAAGGGAAGGTGGAGGAGCGCAAGGTCTCTAACATAAACCAGCTCCGTGATGTTGTCATGGAGGAGTGGAAAAGGACTCCAGGGGCAACTTGCGAAGCTCTGGTGAACTCCATTCCCAAGAGGGTTAAGACAGTGCTGGAAAATAATGGTGGCCACGCAAAATATTGACAATTTGGGCCCAATTTGGGCATTTTCACTTAGGGGTGTACTCACTTTTGTTGCCAATGGTTTAGACATTAATGGCTGTGTGTTGAGTTATTTAAAGGGGACAGCATATTGACACTATTATACAAGCTGTACACTCACTACTTTACATTGTAGCAAGGTGTTATTTCCTCAGTGTTGTCACATGAAAAGGTATAATAATATATTTACAAAAATGTGAGGGGTGTACTCACTTTTGTGAGATACTGTACATATATTTGAAAATTGATTATTCCGTCCTGATGTACTGACTGTCTATCTAATTTCTTGAGACCCTAAAATGCCAGGACAGTACAAATCCCCCAAATGACCCCTTTTTGTAAAGTAGACAGTTCAAGGTGTTTAATAAGAGGCATTGTGAGTTTTTTGAAGTTGTCAAATTTTGTCACAGGTTTTTGGAAAATGAAGAAATTAAATAAAATGTGTTTTTTTTTTTCACAAAGTTGTCCTTTTAACAAGTTATTTCTCACACAGCATGGGCATACGTACAATTACACCCCAAAACACATTCTGCTATGCCTCCTGATTCCTGAGTAGGGATGAGCTCCCGGTTCGAGTCGAGTGTTCGTTTCTTCGGGACATTCCGAACAATTTTGGGCGTTCGCGGGAACTTTGCGTGCCCCATAATGCATTCCAATGGCGGGCGGAATGCTGCCCGCTGATTGGCTAAAGCATGCACATGACCTGCATGCTTTGGTCAAACAGTGGGCGGCCTGCTGTGTGAGCTTTGATTGGCTAAAGGCAGGGGGGAGAGGGGAGACATGATTGAAACCTTTAAATACATCAAGGGGGTGAATAAGGTTCAGGAGGGCAGTCTTTTCAATATGAAACCAAAATCCAGAACACGGGGACATAACCTCAAACTACCTGGAGGGAAGTTCAAAACTAATCTTAGAAAGTATTATTTTACTGAAAGGGTGGTTGATGATTGGAATAAACTACCAACAGAGGTTGTGAGAGAGTCAACAGTAAATGGCTTCAAACATGCTTGGGATAAACATAAATCTATAGTCAGACAACAAGGTTAATGTGAAAAAAAATAAATAAATAAATAAAAAGGGGCAGACTCGATGGACTACTCAGTCTTTTTCTGCCGTCACTTTTCTATGTTTCTATGTTTCTAAAGCCGCTTGAACAGCGGCTCTATGTAGTGTGTTGGCAGCGGTCGGCGGTGTTAGAGAGCTTAACCACTTTAATACTGGGCACTTAAACCCCCTTCCTTCCCGGACCAATTTTCAGCTTTCAGCGCTGTTGCAGTTTGAATGACAATTGCGCGGTCATGCGACATTGTACCCATATGAAATTTTTATAATTTTTTTCACACAAATAGAGCTTTCTTTTGGTGGTATTTAGTCACCCCTGGGTTTTTTATTTTTTGCGCTATAAATTAAAAAAAGACTGAAAATTTTCAAAAACAATGCATTTTTCTGTTATAAAATTTTGCAAATAAGTAATTTCTCTTCATAAATTTTGACCAAAAATGATACTGCTACATTTCTTTGGTAAAAATAACCCAAATCGGGGTTTATTTGGTGTTGGCGGACAGACAGATGTTTTGGGGACTGTGACAGATGTGACAGAGACAGACAGATGTTTTGTGTATGGTGACAGATGTGACGGGGACAGACAGATGTTTGGGGACTGTGACAGATGTGACGGGGACATACAGATGTTTTGGGGACTGTGACAGATGTTTTGTGTATGGTGACAGATGTGATGGGGGACATACAGATGTTTTGGGGACTGTTTTATGGGGACACTGATGTGTATGGGGACAGGGGTATCAGTGTGCTTGGTGCACTGTGTGGGGGGCGATCTGTGACAGCTCTCTGCATGAAATCATCATCATGCAGAGAGCTGTCATATTGCTGCAGATTCCCCCCTTCCCCCCTCCCGCACTGAGCTCTCACTGAGCTCGGCGGGGGAAGAACTGTCACAGAGACATTCGTCTCTGTTTACAATGTGACGGCTGTGATTGGACACAGCCGTCACATGATCGGGAGGGCCAGTCACTGCACCCATATCCCGATCTCTGCTCAGCTGGATCCTGTGATCATAATGATCACAGGATCCAGCCGCAGCGCGCCACGTGGCCGCGCTGCGAGCTCCCGTTCTGCAGGACGTGTATACACGTCCTGTCAGAACGGGGAAGCTCCCACCCAGCCGTATATGTACAGTGGCCAGGTGGGAAGTGGTTAACCACTTCAGCCCTGGAAGAATTTTGCACTTTAGGACCAGAGCACTTTTTGCGATTAGGCGCTGCGTCGCTTTAACTGACAATTGCGCGGTCGTGCGACGTTGTACCCAAACAATATTTGCGTCCTTTTTTTCCCACAAATAGAGCTTTCTTTTGGTGGTATTTGATCGCCTCTGCGTCATGTCTTATCGCCGCTATAAACAAAAGAAGAGAGACCATTTTGCAAAAAAACCCAAATTTCTTATTTTTTGCTAAAATTCAAATCCAAAAAAAAATATAAAAAAACATTTTTTTCACCGTTTTTGGCCGATTTATATAATTCCTCATATTTGCGATAAAAAAAATCGCAATTGGTGTTTATTGATTGGTTTGCGCAAAAGTGGCCGCGTTTACGGATGATGAGAATTCATTTCTGGGGGTTTTTTTTTGTTTTTGTTTTTTTTACTAGTAATGGCGGCGATCTGCGATTTTTAGCGGTAATGCGATATTGGGGGGGACATGTCGGAACATTTTGACACTTTTTTGGGACCAATGACATTTATTCAGCGATCAGAAATTTAAATGTCCACTGATTACTGTATAAATGTCATTGGCAGTGAAGGGGTTAACCTGCAGGGGGAGAGCTAGGGATTAACTGTGTTCCCTGGGCGTGTTCTTACTGTGGGGGGGTTGGGCTAACATGGGCATGAGAGATCTAACTGATCCCAGTGACAGGGATCAGTAGATCTCTCATGCCCCACTGACAGGGCGGGGAACCGCCGTGTTTACATCGGCGGTTCCCCGTTCTTTTCCCTGTAGCCGCTCATCGCGGCTCGCCGGCGGACATCGGGTCCGCCCGAGCCGCGGGCACACTCCCCAGGAGTGCGGCGGGTGCGCGCGCCCCCTGGTGGCCAAATGTGAATCGCCGCTTATTTACGGCGATTCGCGCAGGGCTCCCCGACTGCCGCCGTGAAAAGACGGCGCGCGGTCGGGAACCGGTTAAAGATAAAAAAGATAGATAGATAGATATAAAGATAGATAGATACAAAGAAAAAAAAGATAGATAGATAGATAGATAGATAGATAGATAGATAGATAGATAGATAGATAGAGCTATCTGTATACAGTCAGTGTTAGGAAAAAGGGACATTTCTGGCCGTTTCCGGCCTTTTAAGCAGGACAGCACCAAGAGGCAAGCGATGTCCATTCTACAGCGTTCCTGTGTCCCTGAGCGACCTGTCCTGAGTTATCTGTTACCTGTGACCCGGCCTGTACCCCGCATCTGCTTGAACTCTGCCTGCACCGACCCTGGCTTGCCTACGACCACTCTTCTGCCTCATCCCTGTGTACCGCAATCTGCCTGCCTGTTGACGACCCTGCCTGCACCCGACCACCGGACTGCCTGCTCCTCTTGTACTACTCAGCCCGCATGTTATTGACCCAGCCTGCATCTCTACTCTTCTGTCTTGCACGAACCTCTGGGCGACCTATTACTATCACCGGTGTCCAATCCAGCCCTCGTGCTACCCTCTGCTCCAGCGCTCCCTGTCTGCTCTATCAGGGGTTCTGGAACCAGGGCCATAAGAGAGGTTGCCAACTGCATAAGCCAGACTCTACCCAGGCGGTGAGGGACTTACAAGGGAAATACACCTGGCTTGAGAACCAAGTCCGGGAACTCACGTTGCCTGCCAGCACCAGTCAGCGGGATGCCCACACCTTGCTGACCTTGCCTAGCGAAAGCGAGGTACCTTTGCCCGAGCAGTTCACGGGGGACCGCCGGAAGTTTTGGGCTTTTTGCAAAGCATGTGAGTTGTACTTCTACCTGCAGCCCCGCACCTTCTCGTTAGAGGCTACTAAAGTGGGACTGGTCGTCTCGCTACTCAGGGATGAGCCACAAGCATGGGCTCAACGGCTGCTGGAACAGAGGGCTCCTGAAACCACCAACCACGTCCTTTTCTTCCAGTCTATGGCTCGGTTGTACGAGGACCCCCACCAGGCAGCCACCACTGAGGCTGCTCTTCACGCCCTTCTGCAAGGCCGCTGAGTGATGGAGGATTACGTAGCACAGATACCTCCTGGAACAATGCTGTGCTCCGTCATCAGTTCAGATTAGGGCTCCCTGAACAACTCAAGGACGAGCTGGCCCGCGTGGGGGTTCCCCAAACACTGGAAGCCCTGATCAACCTGACCATCCAGGTCGACCGATGCTTGCAGGAGCGTAGAGCCGAAGAGACTGCGGGGGTGGTTTTCCCGTCCGGACGGAACCTTGACTCCCCCGGCCTGCTCTTTCCCCTGAAGAGAGACACAGATGCCTGACCCACAACCTCTGCCTTTATTGTGGTGGTCTCGGACATCTTGTCAGGTCCTGTCCGGTTAAGCAGGGAAACAGGCTCCGGAGAACTTTTATCCTTGCCCGACCCTTCCAACCATCTTGTTCTGCCGCTGCAGTTCCAGCTCCCTGATGGAAATCTTCAAGTCTCTGCTATCCTGGATTCCAGAGCCTGTAGCTGCTTCGTTGATTTGGCCTTTGCAGCTCAGCACCAGATCCCGCTCAAGCCTAAGGCCTGTCGGATGGCCATCCGCTTGGCTGATGGGTCCACCATAAGATCTGGAGCAGTCACCCATGAGACAGTCCCTCATCTAGCCCGGACTGCGGGCGGACATCTGGAACACCTGTCATTGGACGCCATTACATCCACTCTTTTCCCAGTCATCTTGGGTCTGCCCCACCATTGATTGGTCCTCGGGGGAGGTTCAGTTTCGCTCCTCGTACTGTCTACATAACTGTCTGCCACCAGCTCTGGAATTCTTCAGTGCTCTGTCTGGACTCTGATTCTGATCCTGAAACCCGCCTAGCTGTTCCATCTGTCTACTATGAGTTTCTGGACGTGTTTAGCAAGAAGGGGGCAGATGTCCTCCCACCTCACAGGTCGTACGACTGCCCGATAGAGCTGCTACCAGGGGCAGAAGTACCCTTTGGCCGAATCTACCCGCTCTCTGAGCTGGAACTGAAAGCCCTCAAGGCTTATCTTGACGATAAAATGCAGAAAGGATTCATTCGGCCTTCCACTTCTCCTGCAGGAGCAGGAATATTCTTTGTGGAGAAGAAAGACCACATTCTCAGACCCTGCATAGACTATTGGGACCTAAATAAAATTACCATTAAAAACTGGTACCCTTTGCTACTGGTCCCTGAGTCATTTCAAAGACTTGGAATAGCTGCTGTATTTACCAAACTGGATCTTCGCGGAGTCTATAACCTCATCCGCACCCGGGAGGGTGACGAGTAGAAGACCGCCTTCCGGACGCGCTTCAGCCACTTTGAATATTTAGCGATGCCCTTTGGGCTCTGCAATGCCCCTGCCACCTTCCAGCACCTCGTGAATGATGTGTTTCGTGAGTACCTGGATCAGTTCGTCATCATTTACCTGGACGACATTCTCATCTTTTCGACCTCCCTGGAAGAACATCGCAGGCATGTCAGGTGTGTCCTACAACGGCTACGTCAGCATGGTCTGTATGCTAAGGCCGAAAAGTGTTCTTTCCTGGGCTTCGACATCTCAGTCACTGGGGTAACCATGGATCCTCAAAAAAGTCGCTGCAATCATGGATTGGCCGGCTCCCGTTGACAGGAAAGGGGTGCATGGGTTCATTGGGTTTGCAAACTTCTACAGTTCATTAAAGGATTTTCTGCGGTGATCTCACCCATCACTCAGCTTACTAAACAGGGCTCCCGCTTTCACTGGTCCCCTGAGGCCCAAATGGCCTTTCTGAAGCTCAAAGAACTATTTACCACGGTACCTATTCTTAAGCACCCGGATTCAGCTCTGCCTTACACTCTGGAGGTGGATGCTTCTGAGACAGCAGTCCTATTCCAGAGAGGGGGCCCCAAGGCCTCACTTCACCCCATTGCCTTCTTCTCACGCAAACTCACAGCGCCAGAGAAGAATTACGATGTGGGGGGCCGAGAACTTTTGGCAATCAAATCCGCCTTGGAGGAATGGCGGTAACTGCTGGAAGGAGCTCTACACCCTGTCATGGTATTCAACGACCATAAGAATTTTAAGTACCTGCGCACAGCTAAAAGACTTAGACCATGCTAGGCACGATGGGCTCTGTTCTTCTCTCGTTTTAACCTTCATATTACTTACAGGCCTGGGTCGAAGAACGTGAAGCCCGACGCTCTGTCCAAGATGTTCTGTGAGCCTGGCGACCCCACGCCGGGCACTTTGGCGGTCGTAAGACTGCAGAGCTGCTGTCGCGCTCCTTTTGGTGGCCTTCTGCTGACAGGGACTGCCAGAAATACGTCAGCGTTTGTCCGGTCTGTGCCCAACACAAGACAAGCCGGGCAAAAGCATGGGGTCTGTTAAACCCGCTTCCCATTCCTGAACGGCCATGGTCTCACATCTCAATGGATTCCATTGTGGAATTACCCCCGTCTGAAGGATTCAATTCCTTTTTTGTAATCGTGGATCGTCTTACTAAGATGGCCCACTTCATCCCAATGAAGGGCACCCCCACCGCAACTGAGACTGCAGGGACATTTATTAAGGAAGTGGTATGACTGCATGGACTCCCTCTCAACATTGTCTCGGATCGTGGGGTGCAGTTCACTTCCTGGGTCTGGAAGGCCCTGTGTTCTGCATTAAACATTGAACTGGCATTCTCCTCAGCATACCACCCCCAGTCAAATGGTCAGACAGAGAGGATTAACCAGACTCTGGAACAATATATCCGCTGCTACTCTTCTTTTGCTCAGGATGACTGGGTCTCGCTGTTACCTATGGCTGAATTTGCATACAACAACACCGAGCATTCAGCCACCAAGCAGTCCCCATTCTGGGCAAATCTGGGGTACCACCCTACTTTTATACCTAACCTGGTCCCGGAAAGTGAGGTACCTGCTGTACAGAAGATGGTGGAATTCCTGACAAGGAACAACAAGGTGCTACAAGAAACCTTAGCCCAAACACAGGAGTGTAACAAGAGGGCTTTCGACAAGGGGAGACGCGGGGAATTGGACCTGCAACCTGGTGACCGAGTATGGTTGGCAACCAAAAACCTGAGGTTGTCATGTCCTTCCAGGAAGTTGGGCCCAAGGTTCATCGGGCCATTCCCCGTGAGAAGAAAAATTAACAGGGTGGCATACGAGCTGGACCTCCCACCTTCCCTGCGTGTGCACCCATTGTTTCATGTTACCTTGTTGAAGCCCACAACCCAAGATCCCTTCCCGGGTCGGAAGTCGGCCCCGCCTGAGCCCATCCTTGTGGATGGCGAGGAGGAATCCGAAGTGGAAGCTATCTTCGACTGCAGGAAAAGGGGTGGATCTACCCAGTTTCTGATTAAGTAGAAAGGATACGGGCCCCAAGAAAGCTCATGGGAACCCTAAAACCACATTCATGCTGAAGAACTTGTCAGATCCTTTTGGAGAAGACACCCAGAGCTAAAAGCCCGTTTGGGCATCCGGAGGCTGCCCCTTGGGGGGGGGCAATGTTAGGAAAAAGGAACATTATGCTAATTGTGATAATGGCACCAATAGCTGCCATTTAAGCAGGACAGCACCAAGAGGCAAGTGCTGTCTATTCTACAGTGTTCCTGTGTTCCTGAGCGACCTGTTCTGAGCTACCTGTTACCTGTGACCCGGCCTGTACCCCGCATCTGCTTGAACTCTGCCTGCACCGACACCCTGCTTGCCTACGACCACTCTTCTGCCTCATCCCTGTGTACCGCAATCTGCCTGCCTGTTGACGACCCTGCCTGCACCCGACCACCCCACTGCCTGCTCCTCTTGTACTACTCAGCCCGCATGTTATTGACCCGGCCTGCATCTCTACTCTTCTGTCTTTCACGAACCTCTGGACGACCCATTACCATCACCGGTGTCCAATCCAGCCCACGCCCCATGTCCGGCCCAGTGTCCATTGTCCATCGAGTCTTGTCCAGCGAGTCCTTGTGTCCTTGTGACATCTTATCTGTCGTGAACGGAGAACCACGACAGGACGAATTTACCGTCGATAACCACGGTAATAGTGTTAATCGTATTACAAGGAAAAAGGATTGTAACGGGGGGGGGTTCC
>BLSH010199639.1:315295-329475 GCA_018402905.1 Glandirana rugosa | reverse complement strand
TATATATATATATATATATATATATATATATATATATATACCTTCCTATTGTGTATATATATATATATATATATATATATATATATATACAAAGCCTTTAGTGTAGTAGACTATATACAGCTAATTCAGTGTATATAGTATATAGCGCCCACTTAGGCAGTGCAAGAATATATAAATATATATATACACACACAGCGCATTGAGTGTACACTATATATCAGTGCATTATAGTGCATTCGGGGGTGTATGTACTGTATATAGTACACTTGACGTGGTGTCTCAAAATATATACACTTTTTAACCCCTTAACCCACTGAGCCATTTTTTACATTTGTTGTTTAAAAGTTAAAATCAGTTTTTTTTTATAGAAAATTACTTAGAACCCCCAAACATTATATATATTTTTTTCAAACACCCTAGAGAATAAAATGGTGATCGCTGCAATACTTTTTGCCACATGGTATTTGCGCAGCAGTCTTTCAAGCGCTTTTTTTTGGAAAAAAAAACTTTTTTTAGTTAAAAAATAATACAACAGTAAAGTTAGCCCAATGTTTTGTATATTGTGAAAGAGGATGGTACGCCGAGTAAATAGATACCATACATGTTACGGATGAAAATTGCGCACACTTGTTTAATGGTGACAAACTCCGGTACTTAAAAATCTCCATAGGCGACGTTTTAAAAGATTTTAACGGTTACCAGGTTAGAGGTGCAGAGCAGGTATTTTGCTAGAATTATTGCTCACACTCTGGCGATCGTGGTGATACCTCACATGTGTGGTTTTAACACCGTTTTCATATGTGGGCGCGACTTACATATGCGTTTTCTTTGCTGCACTAGCTCGCAGGGACAGTGGCTTTAAAAAAAAATAATAATTTTTTTATTTATTTTATTTTATTTTTTCTTTTAACACTGTTCCTTTAAAAAAAAAAAATCTGCTCACTTTTATTGCTATCACAAGGAATGTAAACATCCCTTGTGATAGTAATGTATGGTGACAGGTACACTTTATTGAGAGATGGGGGGGGTCTAAAAGAGCCCCCATCCCTCCTTTATACTTCACAGTATTCAGATTGCCAAAAACAGCGATTCTGAATACTGTTTTTTTTTTAAAACCGGCGCCGTTAGTCGCCGAGTAAACCGGAGGTGACGTTGTAACGTTGCTTCCGGAAATGTACGAAAGAGTCCCGATTGAAGCTGATTCCGGCTTCCACAGGGACTCCACACAGCCGGCAGACGTTCTGGATCGGAGCTCCGGTCTCCCGGTGGGACGGGAGGCCGGGAGGCCGTAGAAGAGCGGCAGACGGTGGTGGGGGGGGGGATGTCCCCTCCCCCTGCCTGGGATAACGACCGAGCGACTCCCGAGCCGGATCGGCTGTCATCAACGGATAGCCGGCCGCCTGCTCTAAAAAACGGTACCAGGGTATAGCCTGTAGCTGCAGACTTTACCCCGATACTTCCACTTAAAGCAGCCACCGTTTTAAACAGCGATTTGCGTTAGGTGGTTAAACTAAATTACAACAGCAGGGCCCGTTCCTGCGCCCAACAAAAGTAACTGCAAGGGGTTACAGTGTTCTGGCTCCTACAACACCCAAGGCCCAAGTTTTCACCACCTGTTGGACTGGGGCATGTCATCACAATTTTTAACCACTTAGCGCAAATCTCCGTTTATAAATGGTGGCAGCTTTAAGTGGATGTATCGGGGTATAGCCTGCAGATACAGGCTATACCCCGGTACCATTTTTTAGAGCAGGTGGCCGGCTATCCAGTGATAACACCCGATCTAGCTCAGAAGCCACTCTGTATTTATCCCAGGGAGCGGGAGGCCCCCCTTCCACCACCGTCCGCCGCTCTTCTCCGTTCTCCGCCGCACCGGGAGACCGGAGCTCCGATCCGACGCTTCTGGGCGCTGTGTGGAGTCCCTGTGGAACCCGGAATTGGCTTCAATCGGGACTCCTTCGTACATTTCCAGAAGCGATGCCCCAACGTCACTTCCGGTTTATTCGGCGGCAAACGGCACCAGTTTTAAAAAAACGACAGTATTCAGAATCACCGTTTTTGGTGATCTGAATACTATGAAGTGCAAAGGATGGATGGGGGGTCTTTTAGACCCCCCATCCCTCCATAAAGAGTACCAGTCACCCTATATTACTGTCACAAGGGATGTTTACATTCCTTGTGATAGCAATAAAAGTGATCAGATTTTTTTTTAAATAAACAGTGTTAAAAAAATAAAAACATTTTTTTAAAAAATTTAAAGCGCCACTGTCCCCGCGAGCTCACGCAGCAAAGAAGACGCATACGTAAGTCGTGCTCGCATATGAAAACGGTGTTCAAACCATACATGTGAGGTATCGCTGCGATCGCCAGCATGTGAGCAATAATTCTAGCAAAACCTCCTCTACACCTCTAACCTGGTAACCGTTTTTTTAAAGTGTCACCTATGGAGATTTTTAAGTACCGGAGTTTGTCGCCATTCCGCAAGTGTGCGCAATTTTCAACCGTAACGTGTATGGTATCTATTTACTGGGCATAACATCCTCTTTCACAATATACAAAAAAATTGGGCTAACTTTACTGTTGTTTTATTTTTTAACTCAAAAAAGCTAATTTTTTCCCCCCAAAAAATGCGCTTGAAAGACCGCTGCGCAAATACCGTGTGACAAATAGTATTGCAACGATCGCCATTTTATTTTCTAGGGTGTTTAAATATATATATATATATATATATATATATATAATGTTTGGGGGTTCTAAGTAATTTTCTATAAAAAAAGATTTTAACTTCTAAACAACAAGTGTAAAAAAGGGCTCCGGGCCTTAAGTGGTTAAACTAATTTAACAGTAGGTCCCATTCCTGCGCCCAACAAGAGTAACTGCAAGGGGTTACAGTGTTCTGGCACTGCCAACACCCAAGGCCCAATTTTTCAGCACCTGTTTGACTGGGGCATGTCATCACAATTTTTAAATTAATTTACAACGGGGCCCGCACCAAAATGTAAAAAAAAAAAAAATTCCGTAGGGTTCCCCCCCCAAAGTCCATAACAGACCCTTCAGGTCTGGTATGTATTTTAAGGGGAACCTCGCCCAAAATAAAAAAAATTGCGTAGGTGTCCCCCCCAAAGTCCATACCAGGCCCTTTAGGTCTGGTATGCATTTTAAGGGGAAACACCGCGCCAATATTTTAAAAAAAAATTGCGTAGGGGTCCCCCCAAAGTCTGTACCTGGCCCTTAAGGTCTGGTATGGATTTTAAGGGGAACCCTGCGCCAAAATTTAAAAAACAAATTGCGTATGGGTCTCCCAAAAGTCCGTACCAGGCCCTTAAGGTCTGGTATGGGTTTTAAGGGGAACCCCGCACCAATTTTTTTTAAAAAATGGCATGGTGTCCCCCCCAAAATCCAAACCAGACTCTTATCCGAGCACGCAGCCCTGGCATGGCAGGAGGGAGTGGAGACAAGCGAGCACCCCCCCCCAAACCATACCAGGCCACGTGCCCTCAACATGGGGAGGATGCTTTGAGGTTGCCCCCAAAGCACCTTGTCCCCAAAGCACCTCATCCCCACAACCCTGGCCGGTGGTTGTGGGGGTCTGCGGGCAGGGGGCTTATCAGAATCTGGAAGCCCCCTTTAATAATCCCGACCCCCCCCTATGTGAATAGGTATGGGGTACATTGTACCCCTACCCATTCACCAAAAAAGGAGTGTAGTGGTAAAAAAAAAAAAGAGGCAGTTTTTGATAACTCCTTTATTGTGTAAAATAGCTCTTTTCCTCTTTCTTCTTTCTTCTTTCTTCCTCCATCTTCTCCTGGCCCGGTCCTTCTTCTGGTCTTCTGCTTCTTCTTTTAGTCTTCTTGCTTCCTCTCTTTCTCTTCAATCTTCATCTTCTTCTTCCTTCTTTTTTCACCGCTGCCGCTCTCCCTGCTGCTGCAGCCCGCCCCCTGCGCGTCTCCCAAAATGGGCGGTCTTCATAATGACACTTTTTTCGGCCAACTGGCAATACATTACAGCCACGTTTTACATGACAATTTTTCCTATGGAAATGTCATTTTGCTCTAGCTATGTTCTACACCTCAAAGAGATGTGCCCTTTTACACAGAGACTAAGGACACCCCCCGGGCACAATATTTAAAGGAATTTTTCATTTTTTTTCACTTTAAGTATTATTAAAATCACTGCTCCTGAAAAAAAATCGATTTAAAACTTTTTTTTTCATTGATACATGTCCCCTAGGGCAGGACCCGGGTCCCCAAACACTTTTTAGGGCTTTAACATTGCATATAAGCCTTTAAAATGAGCACTTTTGATTTTTCATTTTTTTGTCTGTTCGCATGTTCTGGTGCGAACCGAACCGGGGGGTGTTCAGCTCATTCCTACTCCTGAGTATGGGGATACTGCATGTGTGAGTTTTTCACAGCCTAGATGCATAGAGGGACCCAAAATCCAAGGAGCACCTTCGGGAGTTCCAGGGACATAAACTTAAAATCTAAAATCTAAAACAGTGGAAACATCCACAAAATAACCCCATTTTGGAACTCCAAGGTATTTTCTGAAAGGCATAATGGGTCCTTTGAAAATGTATTTCTTTTGTCACAAGTTTTTGGAAAATGTAGGAAAGAAAATGAAAATGTATTTTTTTTACACAAAGTTGTCAATTAATAAGATATTTCTAACAAACAGCATAGACATATTTAGAAATACACCCCAAACCACATTCTGCTACTCCTCCAAAATGTGGCAATACCAAATGTGTGAGACCTTTTACAGCCTAGCCACACAGAGGGACCCAAAATCCAAGAAGCACCTTCAGGCCCGAGTCTAGGGGCATAAATTACCAATCTAATTTCCTTACTACCTATCACGTTTTTAAAGACCCTGGAGCACCCGGACAATGGAAACACCCACAAAATAACCACATTTTGGAAGGCAAACACCCCAATGTATTTTTTATGAGGCATAAGGAGTGTTTTGAAGACTTCAACTTTTTTGAAAATGCTTAATGCTTATGAAAATTATTTATTTTACACACAGTTGTCAATATAATAAGATATTTCTCACACACAGCATGAGCATACTTAGAATTACACCCCACTTTCTGCTACTCATCCTGAGTATGGGGATACCACATTTGTGAGGCTTTTTCACAGCCTAGCAACACGGAAGGGTCCAATATCCAAGAAGCACCTTAAGGTGTTCTAGGGGCATAAACTATGCATCTAATTTCATGACAATCTATCACATTTTTGGAGGCCCTGGAGAACCAGGACAGTGGAAATAATTGGGGGCACTGGCTCTGCTGACACCGGTACTGTTATGGCAGTGATTAGGACGCTGGTATGACAGTGATCAAGACACTGGAATTGCAATGATTAGGACACTGGAATGACATTGATCAGAACACTGGTATGAGGTATGGCGGTGATCAGTACACTGGTATGTGGCTAATCAGGATGCTGTTATGGTGTATGCCAGTGATCAGCACGCTGATATGGTGTAAGCGGGTGATCAGGATGCTGGTATGGGGTATGGCAATAATCAGGTCGCTGGTATGGCATATTGCAGTGATCGGGACGCTGGTATGGGGTATGACGGTGATTGGGACATTAGTGTGGCGGTAATTAGGACCAGGGCTGCTGTTAGAAATCACGGGGCCTTATACAGCCTACCTAACAGCCCACCCCCCCCCCTTTCCGGGCCAAAACTGACTGAGGTCAAAAATGTATCAGTCCCTTTCTTTGCATCCTCAGCTGCACAGATGAATAACTAGGAAATGCTCTGAGGCTTCCTGCTTATTCACCAACAGAAGTATAGTAAACACTGTTTACTATGCTTGCGTAATGAACAGACACAGAGGTGATTGGTACCGATCACTTACTGTGTTCATTCAGGAAAGGAAACAGCCAGTAAATTACATATTTACTGGCCCCTTCCTCCGTTCTCCATCCTGAAACATCCCCTTGTGTGTCTGCAGTAGCTGCCAGCAGGAGAGGAGAGAAGGGAAGCTGGCAGTGCTGCGGGTGAAAGAGGCAAGCGGGGGGCCCAGAGGGCAGATGGAAGGGGGGCATGTGCTAGAACCAATCCCCCCGCAGTGCAGCTGGAGGGAGAAAGAAGAAGAGAAGCTGGCAGCGCTGCAGGAGAAGGCAGAAGAGAATCAGTGTCTGCAATAAGGCAGTACAGCCGGACCTCCTGCTCAGCAGGTGATGGGCCCCCCTTTTGAACTGATGGGGCCCAGGCCCAGTACAGGGGGGCTGGCTGTACTGCCTTATCAGGTTAGGACACTGATATGGTGTATGTCGGTGATCAGGACACTGGTATGAGGTATGGCGGTGATCATGTTGTTGGAATGTGGTATGGAGGTGATCAGGATGCTGGTATGGCATATGGCAGTGAGTATGCTTCTGGTACGGGGTACAGCAGTAATCAGGACGCTGGTGCGGTGGTGATCAGGACGCTGGTATGGTGTATGGTGGTGATCTGGATGGTGGTATAGGCTATGGCGGTGATCAGGATGCTGGTATGGGGTATGGCGGTTATCAGGAAAACTGGTATTGTGGTATTGCGATGATCAGGATGCTGGTATGGCATATGGTGGTGATCAGGATGCTGGTATGGGGTAGAGCGGTGATCAGGACACTGGTATAGTGGTGATCAGGATGCTGGTATGATGTATGGCGGTGATTAGTACACTGGTATGGGGTATAGCTGTGATCAGGATGCTGGTATGGGGCATGGCGGTGATCAGGGCATGAGTATGGTGTATGGCAGTGATCAGGAAGCTGGTATGGCATATGACAGTGATCAGAACACTTGTATGGGGTATAACGGTGATCAGGATGCTGGTATGAGGTATGGTGATGATCAAGACGCTGGTATGGGGTATGGCGGTGAAAAGGGCACTGGTATGAGGTATGGCGGTGATCAGGATGCTGGTATAGGGTATGGCGTATGGTGGTGATCTGGATGCTGGAATGGCATATGGCAGCGATCAGGACACTGGTATGAAGTATGGCGGTGATCAGGATGCTGGTATGGCGCATGGCAGTGAACAGGACATGGTATGACATATGGCGGTGCAAAAACGGGGGGGGAGGTTGGGACTTTGAATGAGGTGTGAGTGGTGGGACAAAAACAAATCCATGAGGGTATAAACATATGTATGTTTATTACTAACCAATAAATGGCAAGACATAATACAGTAAAATGCATGGTAAGTAGAAAATTGTCCAATTATACATATACAATTGATGATATTGATGACAGCATGGTACATAACAATGAGAGATGTAAAGACAATATTCCCCATTTTGCACAGTGCAGTTTCACAAAATATGGTCTAATATAGGGTAAAACCATATAACACTGTTGGTGTAAAATGGATGCATCAAGGTAGGCTTGACGCGTTTCGTGGACCTCCATCCACTCATCAGGAGAAGATGCATCTATGTTCTAAAAAATGACATATGGTGGTGATCAGGACGTTGGCGTGTCATATGGCGATGATCAGGATGCTGGTATGGCGTATAGTGGCGATCAGGACACTGGTTTGGGGTATGATCAGGAAGTGGTATTGGGGTATGGCAGTTGTCAGGAAGCTGGTATGGCGTATGGTGGTTATCAGGAAACTGGTTAGTGGTATGGCAGTGATCAGGAAGCTGGTATGGCGTATGGTGGTTATCAGGAAACTGGTTAGTGGTATGGCAGTGATCAGGATGCTGGTATGGTGTATGGTGATGATAAGGACACTGGTTTGAGGTATGGCGATGATGAGCAAGTTGGTATGACAGTGATCAGGAAGCTGGTATGACATATGGCAGTTATCAGGAAACTATTTAGAGGTATGGCAGTGATCAGGATGCTGATATGGCATATGAGGGTGATCAGGATGGCAGTATGGAATATGGCTGTGATCAGGATACTGGTATGAAGTATGGCAGTGATCAGGATGCTGGTATGGCGCATGGCAGTGATCAGGACATGATATGACATATGACGTGATCAGGACATTGGCGTGTCATTTGGTGATGATCAGGATGCTGGTATGGGTATGGCGGTGATCAGGAAGTTGGTATGGGGTATGGCAGCGACCAGGAAGCTTGCATGGCGTATGGTGGTGATCAGGATGCTGGTATGGCATATGACGGTTACCAGGAAAATGGTTATTTGTATGGTGATGATCAGGATGCTGGTATGGTGTATGGTGCTGATCAGGATGCTGGTATGAATATGGCTGTGATCAGTATGCTGGTATGGTACCTGGTAGTAATCAGGACATATGGCGGTGATCAGGACATTGGCATGTCATATGGCGATGATCAGGATGCTGGTATGGTGTATGATGTGATCAGGACACTGGTTTAGGGTATGGCGATGATCAGGAAGATGGTATGGGGTATGGCAGTGATCAGGAAGCTGGTATTGCGTATGACGGTTATCAGGAAACTAGTTTGGGGTATGGCAATGATCAGGATGCTGGTATGGCGTATGGTGGTGATCAGGATGCTAGTATGGCATATGGCTGTGATCAGGACACTGGTATGAAGTATGGTGGTGATCAGGATGCTGGTATGGCGCATGGCAGTGATCAAGACATGATATGACATATGGCGGTGATCAGGATGTTAGCGTGTCATATGGCGATGATCAGGATGCTCGTATGGGTATGGCGGTGATCAGGAAGTTGGTATGGGGTATGGAAGTAATCAGGAAGCTAGTATGGCGTATGGTGGTAAAAGGGTGCTGGTATGGCATGTGACAATTATCAGGAAAATGGTTAGGGGTATGGCGATGATCAGGATTAGAGTTGAGCGGACACCTAGATGTTCGTGTTCGGCGGGTTCGGCCGAACTTTCTAGAAAAAGTTTGAGTTCGGCCCCGAACTTGACCCCGAACCCCATTGAAGTCAACGGTGACCCGAACTTTTGGGCGCAAAAATGGCTCTAAAAAAAAGTCCTGGAAAGGGCTAGAGGGCTGCAAAAGGAAGCAAAATGGGGGTAAGAGTAGGACAAGTGCCCTGCAAACAAATGTGGATAGGGAAATAACTTAAAATCACATAAAAAAAAAAAAAATGGAGGAGGAGGTGGATGTGGAGTGGGTGGTTGAGGAGGCCGTGACCATGGCAGTGTAGGTGGTGGAAGTGGCGGTGGAGGAGGAGGTAGCCAACACTGTTTTTTGTTTGTTTGGGTTTTTTTCTAATTGGGGTAGCCCCCAAAATATTGAGACATATTTTTAAAAAAAGGATACGTTCACTTAAGTATACCAATGGCTGTGTGAGGCCGGTATAAATGGCTATTCTGCAAAAGGTACAGACAAGTCTTGTGGGATCCATGCCTGGTTCATTTTAATAAAGGTTAGCTTGTCCACGTTCGTTGCGGACAGGTGGCTGCGCTTGTCTGTGATAATGCCCCTTGCCATACAAAACACACGTGCAGACAATACACTGGCTGCAGGGCAGGCCAGCACCTCCAAGGCATAAAGGACAAGCTCAGGCCATGTGCCCAATTTGGAGACCCAGAAGTTGAATGGGGCAGACCCATCAGTCAGTACGTGTAGGCGTGTGCGCACATACTGTTCCACCATGTTGCTGAAATGCTGCCTCCTGCTAAGACATTGCCTATCAGCTGGTGGTGCTGTTTGTTGTGGCGTGCTGCTGACAAAGCTTTTCCACATTTCGGTCATGCTAACCCTGCCTTCTGAGGTGCTGGCGGTGCCACAGCTGCGTTGGCGACCTCTTCCTCCTCCTCTGCCTTCGCCTTGTGCTTCCACTGAGCCCCTGGTGTCATTTGGGAATTCCCTCAGCAGCACATCTACCAGCGTGCGCTTGTAGTTGCGCATCTTCCGATCACACTCCAGTGAGGGAATTAAGCACGGTACGTTGTCCTTGTAACGGGGATCCAGCAGGGTGGCCACCCAGTAATCAGCACAAGTTACAATGTGGGCAACTCGGCTGTCGTTGCGCAGGTACTGCAGCATGTAGTCGCTCATGTGTGCCAGGCTGTTCAGAGGCAAAGACAAGCTGTCCTCTGTGGGAAGTGTATAATCTGTGCCCTCCGTATCCCCCCAGCCACGCTCCAGTGATGCCCACGAGCTGCGTTGGGTGCCACCCTGCTGTGAACCCGGTTCCTCCTCCTCCAGAACTGTGCCCTGGCTTGACAGGCAAGCAGCAGCAGGGTGAGAACACCGAAAGCACGCACAGACGGCCCGAACTTTCTGCAGCAGCTCTGACATATCTGGGTAGTTTTTTAGAAATTTCTGCACCACCAAATTCAGCACATGCGCCAGGCAAGGGATGTGCGTCAAACCGGCTAGGCCCAGAGCTGCTACGAGATTTCGCCCATTATCGCACACCACCAGGCCGGGCTTGAGGCTTAGTGGCAACAACCACTCATCGGTCTGTTGTTCAATGTCCGTCCACAGCTCCTGCGCAGTGTGGGGTTAATCCCCCAAACATATCAGTTTTAAAACAGTCTGCTGTCGTTTCCCCCTGGATGTGCTGAAGTTGGTGGTGAAGGTGTTATGCTGACCGGATGAGGAGGTGGTAGAGGAGGAGGAAGCGGAGTAGTAGGAGGCAACAGGAGGCAAAGAGAAATGCCCTGCAATCCTCGGTGGCGGAAGGACATGCGCCAAACTGCTATCCGCCTCAGGCCCACCCACCACTACATTTGCCCAGTGTGCAATTAGCGAGATATAGCGTCCCTGCCCGTGCTTACTGGTCCATGTATGAGTGGTTATGTGGACCTTGCCACAGGTGGCGTTGCGCAGTGCACACTTGATCTTGTCCCCGACTTGTTTGTGCAGGGAAGGGATGGCTCGCCTGGAAAAGTAGTGGTGGCTGGGAACCATGTACTGTGGGACAGCCACCGCCATCAGGTTTTTAAAACTGTCCGTGTCCACCAGACGGAATGACAGCATTTCAAAGGCCAGGAATTTTGAAATGCTGGCATTCAGGGCCAGGGATCGCGAGTGGGTAGGCGGGTACTTCCTCTTTCTCTCCAGTGTTTGGGAGATGGACAGCTGTAAGCTTCCATGAGACCATGGAGTGGAAATGCTTGGGGACGGTGGCGGACATGGTGGCGTTGCTGTCACATAGTCTGTTTGCTGAGTGGCAGGTGACACTGGCACTGTAGATGTGGAGGAAGAGGCCGAAGAGGCCGAGGCAGCAGCAGAAGAGGAAGTAGGAGGAGCCCGAGACCTTTCTTGGATTTTGAGGTGCTTATTCCACTGCAGCTCATGCTTTGCATGTAGATGCCTGGTCATGCAGGTTGTGCTCAGGTTTAGAACATTTATGCCTCGCTTCAGGCTCTCATTGCACACCGTGCAAACCACTCGGCACATTGTCTGAAGAACTGCCACACCAGGGAACTCCTTTGAGCTGCCTTTCGTGTGCTAGGTCCCTGGGTGCAGTGGGTAGTAGCAGGCGTACTGTCTAGGGGACGGTCGCTGCGCATTTGCAACCTGCTTCCTCTTTTGCTGTGCTGGTGCCTCTGTGCGACCACCACCTCTTCCTCCAAACTGCGCACGTCACTCGCATGACCTTCATTCCACGTGAGGTCTAGGACCTCATCATCCTCCACATCATCTTCCACCCATTCTTCACCACTGCCCTCCTTGTCAGTCTGCACACTGTAGAAAGCCGCAGCAGTTTCGTCATCATCAGAGACATGCTGCGGTGGTGTTTCCATGTCCTCATCCTGCAAAAGAAGTGGTTGGGCATCGGTGCACTCAATGTCTTCCACTTCAGGCTATGTGGATGGCCCACGGAATGCACACCAGCAGAGTTATCAAAAAGCATAAGAGACTGCTGCATGACTTGGGGCTCAAACTGCTTGGCTGATTAACAAGGGGCTGAGGTGAAAGACAGATGGCCATGGGGTTCAGGTGCCAACTCTGAGCTTTCAGCAAGGGACTGGGTGGGAGACAATGTGAAGGAACTGGAGGCATTGTCTGCCACCCAATCTACTATCGCCTGTACTTGTTCTGGCCTCACCATTCGTTGAGCGGCATTCAGGCCTACCATATAACGTTGAAGGTTCTGCCGGCTACTCGCACCTGAGCAAGGTGTTTCACTTGTCCGTGTAGCTGGCACAGGTGGACCACGTCCTCTCCTTGCAACAGGAGCTTCACCAACACCACCAACACCAGCAGTACCACGACCACGTCCCTTATTTGACGCTCTCCTCATTCTGGACGCAAATGTACTATTTAGCACAAATTTATATTATTTTTTATAACGCTAATCTGTCCCTCACACCAGCAGCAGGAACCTCTCCCTATACCAGTATGAGATGATTTTATAACGCTAATCTGTCCCTAACACCAGCAGCAGGAACCTCTCCCTATACCAGTATGAGATGATTTTATAACGCTTATCTGTCCCTCACACCAGCAGCATGAACCTCTCCCTATACCAGTATGAGATGATTTTATAACGCTAAACTGTCTCTCACACCAGCAGCAGGAACCTCTCCCTATACCAGTTTGAGATAATTTTATAACGGTAATCTGTCGCTCACACCAGCAGCAGGTACCTCTCCCTATACCAGTATGAGATGATTTTATAACGGTAATCTGTCCCTCACACCAGTAGCATGAACCTCTCCCTATACCAGTATGAGATGATTTTATAACGCTAATTTGTCCCTGGCACCAGCATCAGGAACCTCTCCCTATATTAGTATGAGATGATTTTATAACGGTAATCTGTCCCTCACACCAGCAGCATAAACCTCTCCCTATACCAGTATGAGATGATTTTATAACGGTAATCTGTCCCTCACACCAGCAGCAGGAACCTCTCCCTACACCAGTATGACATGATTTTATAACGGTAATCTGTCCTTCACACCAGCAGCAGGAACCTCTCCCTACACCAGTATGAGATGATTTTATAACGGTATTCTGTCCCTCACACCAGCAGCAGGAACTTCTCGCTATACCAGTATGAGATGATTTTATAACACTAATCTGTCCCTCACACCAGCAGCAAGAACCTCTCCCTATACTAGTATGAGATGATTTTATAACGGTAATCTGTCCCTCACACCAGCAGCAGGAACTTCTCCCTATAACAGAATGAGATGATTTTATAACGCTAATCTGTCCCTCACACCAGCAGCAGGAACCTCTCCCTATACTAGTATGAGATGATTTTATAACGGTAATCTGTCCCTCACACCAGCAGCAGGAACCTCTCCCTATAGCAGTATGAGATGATTTTATAATGGTAATCTGTCGCTCACACCAGGAGCAGGAACCTTTCCCTATACCAGTATGAGATGATTTTATGACGTTAATCTATCCCTAACACCAGCGGCAGGAACCTCTCTCTATACCAGTATGCGATGCTTTTATAACGGTAATCTGTCCCTCACACCAGCAGCAAGAACCTCTCCCTATACCACTATGAGATGATTTTATAACGCTAATCTATGCCTCACACCAGCAGCAGGAACCTCTCCCTACACCAGTATGAGATGATTTTATAACGCTAATCTATCCCTCACACAGGCGGCAGGAACCTCTCCCTATACCAGTATGACATGAATTTTATAATGCTAATCTGTCCCTCACAGCGGCGTCAGGAACCTCTCCCTATACCAGTATGAGATGATTTTATAACGGTAATCTGCCCCTCACTGCGGCGACCGGAACCTCTCCCTATACCAATATGAGATGATTTTATAACGGTAATCTGTCCCTCACACCAGCAGCAGGAACCTCTCCCTATACCAGTATGAGATGATTTTATAACGCTAATCTGTCCCTCACATCAGCAGCAGGAATCTCTCCCTTTACCAGTATGAGATGATTTTATAACGCTAATCTGTCCCTCACACCAGCAGCAGGAACCTCTCCCTATACCAGTATGAGATGATTTTATAACGCTAATCTATCCCTCACACCAGCAGCAGGAACCTCTCTCTATACCAGTATGAGATGATTTTATAACGGTAATCTGTCCCTCACACCAGCAGCAGGAACCTCTCCCTATACCAGTATGAGATGATTTTATAACACTAATCTGTCCCTCACACCGGCAGCAGGAATCTCTCCCTATACCAGTATGAGATGATTTTATAATGGTAATCTGTCCCTCACACCAGCAGCAGGAACCTCTCCCCTAATCGCAATATTTTAGTAGAGTATGACCATATCCCTCTCCAAGGACGACGACCACACTCCCTGTA
>BLSH010199639.1:303281-314196 GCA_018402905.1 Glandirana rugosa | reverse complement strand
AATCTGTCCCTCACACCAGCAGCAGGAACCTCTCCCTATACCAGTATGAGATGATTTTATAACGCTAATCTATCCCTCACACCAGCAGCAGGAACCTCTCTCTATACCAGTATGAGATAATTTTATAACGGTAATCTGTCGCTCACACCAGCAGCAGGTACCTCTCCCTATACCAGTATGAGATGATTTTATAACGCTAATCTATCCCTCACACAGGCGGCAGGAACCTCTCCCTATACCAGTATGACATGAATTTTATAACGCTAATCTGTCCCTCACAGCGGCGTCAGGAACCTCTCCCTATACCAGTATGAGATGATTTTATAACACTAATCTGTCCCTCACAGCGGCAGCAGGAACCTCTCCCTATACCAGTATGAGATAATTTTATAACGGTAATCTGCCCCTCACACCAGCAGCAAGAACCTCTCCCTATACCAGTATGAGATGATTTTATAACGCTAATCTGTCCCTCACACCAGCAGCAGTAACCTCTCCCTATACCAGTATGAGATGATTTTATAACGCTAATCTGTCCCTCACACCAGCAGCAGGAACCTCTCCCTATACCAGCATGAGATGATTTTATAACGCTAATCTGTCCCTCACACCAGCAGCAGGAACCTCTCCCTATACCAGTATGAGATGATTTTATAACGCTAATCAATCCCTCACACCAGCAGCAGGAACCTCTCTCTATACCAGTATGAGATGATTTTATAAAGGTAATCTGTCCCTCACACCAGCAGCAGGAACCTCTCCCTATACCAGCATGAGATGATTTTATAACGCCAATCTGTCCCTCACACCAGCAGCAGTAACCTCTCCCTATACCAGTATGAGATAATTTTATAACGGTAATCTGCCCCTCACACCAGCAGCAGGAACCTCTCCCTATACCAGTATGAGATGATTTTATAACGCTAATCTGTCCCTCACACCAGCAGCAGTAACCTCTCCCTATACCAGTATGAGATGATTTTATAACGCTAATCTGTCCCTCACACCAGCAGCAGGAACCTCTCCCTATACCAGCATGAGATGATTTTATAACGCTAATCTGTTCCTCACACCAGCAGCAGGAACCTCTCCCTATACCAGTATGAGATGATTTTATAACGCTAATCAATCCCTCACACCAGCAGCAGGAACCTCTCTCTATACCAGTATGAGATGATTTTATAAAGGTAATCTGTCCCTCACACCAGCAGCAGGAACCTCTCCCTATACCAGTATGAGATGCTTTTAAAATGCTAATCTGTCCCTCACACCCGCAGCAGGAACCTCTCCCTATACCAGTATGAGATGATTTTATAACGGTAATCTGTCCCTCACACCAGCAGCAGGAACCTCTCCCTATACTAGTATGAGATGATTTTATAACGCTAATCTATCCCTCACACCGGCGGCAGGAACCTCTCCCTATACCAGTATGAGATGATTTTATAACGCTAATCTATCCCTCACACCGGTGGCAGGAACCTCTCCCTATACCAGTATGAGATGAATTTTATAACGCTAATCTGTCCCTCACAGCGGCATCAGGAATCTCTCCCTATACCAGTATGAGATAATTTTATAACGCTAATCTGTCCCTCACAGCGGCGGCAGGAACCTCTCCCTATACCAGTATGAGATGATTTTATAATGCTAATCTATCCTTCACAGCGGCGGCAGGCATCCTCTCCCTACACTAGCCTGAGAGTATGTGACATGCAGCGCTATGTGACTCCAGCTCATATCGAGGCTGGGTCACATGATGCACTGGCCAATCACAGCCATGCCATTAGTAGGCATGGCTATGATGGCTTCTAAGGGCAAACAAGTGAAACGCTTGTTGATTGGCTGCCCTGCAGCTTTTCAAAAGGCGCAAAAAAATCCCCCGAACCCGGACTTTTTCTCAAATGTCTGGGTTCGTGTTCGGGACACGACCACCCTAAAGTCCGGTACGAACTTTACAGTTCGGGTTCACTCAACTCTAATCAGGATGCTGGTATGGTATATAGTGGTGATCAGGATGCTGGTATAGCATATGGCGGTGATCAGGACATTGGTATGGCGCATGGCAGTAATCAGGACATGGTATGACATATGGCAGTGATCAGGACGTTGGCTGGTTTCATATGGCGATGATCAGAATGCTGGTATGGCGGTGATCGGGCACTGGTTTTGGGTATGGTGATCATCAGGACTCTGGTATGGAGTATGGTGGTGATCAGGACACTGGTATAAGGTATGGTGGTGTTAGTGGCAGCCCTGATGACACTGGGACAGGTGACAGAGGGCTGGCTGCACTCTTATTAATAATTTACTGGGGACAGTGATCAAGGACACTGTGAACAGGCTGGCACTGCAGTCTGTGAGTGTACATACAGTATGACAGGCTGCTGTACACTCAAAGGCTGCAGTAACAGTTCTCTCTGCTCTCACTGACGATCTCTTTGGGAGCAGAGAGAACCGATGTTTACTTTTGGTTTCCACTGTTTACTATTCAGTTGCTCTGATTGGACACAGCGATCACACGGACACAAAGGTAATGTGATCTGCTGTGTCCGTGGGACAAACTGATCACCAGGCTTGTGAGTGCACGCTCTAGGAGCCACACACGAGCCCCTGGCGCAGCAGGAATGTCCTCCCGCATCTGCACATATCCCGTCTGGTTTATGTACATGGGCTAGTGGGAAGCAGTTAAACTAGAACTTGATGCTAAAAAATTAAAATAGACAAACGGCAGGTTTTTATGCAGACAGGTTTCTATTTATATTAGGTTATATTTTGTGATATGATTTTTATATTCAAGTTTGTTATGCATTCAAATAATTTTGTAGGAATATGGAGGAGGAATTTTGGGGTTAATATTCATGAGTAAAATTTAATCATATACTGTAATCTTGTCCTGTGTAAACCATGTATCTGCTTATAATCAACCTGTTATTTTAATTAACTGTTTTACTTGTAGCGCCCTCCTAGTTTGGGTACTAGTGAGTGTATATAGTTTTTGGCTCTCTCTGCTTAACAGGAGAGCTGACAGGTAAATTTAGATGCTGTCTGCTTATCAGAGAGCCTGATTTGAGTAAGGTCTGCTCAGTGTGCTCTGGTGCTGTTTCATGTGGTCTGGAGATGTTTTACCTTGTCCAGTAGTATGGGTCCCTATTGGACAGAGGGAGAAAACCTCAGCCAGTGACAGCAGGTGTATTAGGAGGTGGTTCTGACCAACTAGCAGGGGAGTGGTGCCCCACTGCATCTTGGGTGAACACCTTCATATAAAAAGGAGCACATGGGCTCAAGGTTAGGAGTCCCAGCCCACCCAAGGCTGAGGGGTAAGGCGTATGTTTAACTCCTGGCTGCTAGGCCCAAGGACTTATCCAGGAGGTTGCCGGCTTCTAGGCCTAGTCGAGGCCTATCCGGATGCTTAAGCTGCAACCCACAGTTCTTTGAAAGCTGACAGAGGGAGGATGTCCTTGGATTCAGTCTCATACTGCAGTGGCAAAGTGTCGCTTGGAGGTTGGCAGAAAGGGCTACCGACTGTCCCGGGACATGGTGTGAGTACAGATCTGTGAGAGGATCCTTGAGACTGTTGCTAGAATTTTCTCCTGCCCTCATATCAGCTTAATTGGATGTGCCAGCTAGAAAGGAGACACCGGAGAGTGTCTTGAAGAACAGAGTCCAGCTTCTGTCCTTACTGCTTAACAAGGGACCTGTTCTGCTAAAGTCAGCCTGGCATAAAGTGCCTTTGGTAGTCTGCTACAATGAGTTAGAAAGGAGACACTGGCTAGTGTCTTGAAGAAACAAAGTCCGGCATGTCCTTTGTTGCTTAAAGATGGACTTGTTTCAATGGAGTCAGTCTGCTGTGTGAAGCCACTGACCGCCTGTTATACAGAGCTAGAGAGAATTTGTCCTCATTTACAGTCAGTTAACTTGGAACATCCCATACCTATCCTTCTCCTATCCAAGTTCAACAATAAAGCATTGAAAATTCATCCCCTAGGCTGGTCATTGGAATCAAGCAAGATTGTGTGTGCACCTGGCTGTGTGAAAATGCTATAGTGACTGGCTACAGGGTAATCAGAGGAAGGCCTGGGAACAAATATAAATTTCATTAGCAGCTCCTTCTGGGGTACCGCTACATACTTTTAAGATGTGGTTGTTTTTTGTTTTTGGTTTCTGTTTTTATTTATAATATAATTTAATATGTACCATTATTGGTTGTAGTGAATTTTAATGGTGGGCTTCCCTGGATGGATTTGAGCCCCTTAGAATGTTTTTTTATAATGTGGTCTATGGCGGCACTATGACTGCCAGTAGTGAAGGGGTTAAGCTTATCCAGGGAAAGCCCTTAAATTCCTGGTTGCCATGCCATACAGCCTTACCCTTTGACAAAGTTGTAAGTGAAAAAGTGTCAGGGTGGGTCTGCAAGGCAACCGGAAGGAGCATCAGACGCCGATCTGGAAGTGACGTGCTGGATGTGACGCAATCAAGGACCAGGTGAGACACCACATTCACCGACCCCTCCGGTATTGGTGGTTCTGATGTTGTGACTTATATGGTACATTGATGGGCATAATTTTTGAGTCCCAATGGTGGTGCGTTGGGATAAAGTGACTGAGAGAAAAAAGATCAAAGAAGGTGGTAACCCATGGAACCAATTGAGAGGATATAATTGAAAGCCCTATTTTGCCTATCACTAAAACAAAAGGAAAATTTATCCGGTGAATTTGGTGACTTGTGGGTAGAGTAAATTATCAGTTGTGCCCAGTGATGTGGAAGTTGGAAGATTTAGCTACTCATGTGACACTATATATGATGATAAATGAATGTTTCTTGATATATGCCCCTTAAAACAAACCTAAAACAGAAACTGATCTTAATATCTAAATTAATCAGACTTCACCGTGCCAACCTACAAAATTATTCAGTAACTTATCCCCCCCAGCTCTAATTTAATGTAGCTTATGTTAAAGTGTATGCAAAGGCATTTTTTTTTTTATTTATATAGAGTAGGGAAGAGATAGCCCCTCTGCCAAATTTTTAATGTCGTCTGTGTCCCTGCTGGGGAGATTCACCCCCGTGTTTGTAGGGTGACCACTGTCACGGAGACGAAAAGTGAGGAGTAAATGCTGAGAAGACAACAGATAAGGAGGTGAGGAAAATCCTCCGAGGACATCTAATATGCGAATTCCATTGACTTTGGAGGGATTTCCTCTAATTTCCTGTTGTGTCTCCATGGCAGGGGAATCTTCCTAGTAGGGAAAACACAGAAAAAAAATTGTATATTCACACACACTGTATACTCAATGGTGTATCTAGCACATCTGGCACCCTCGCTGATTGGAGAATTGCTGCAAACACCTGTACATGTGTAGGTAGGGGGAGTAGGATTGTGTGGTGGAAGTCACATCCTCCATGCTTCCCTCCTAGTTGGGCACCAAGCAAGGGTCACATGAAAGGATTACCCCATGGTGGGTTCTTCTGGGCTATGCTAGGCACCTGTAAGAGGATCACTATACTACACATGGAGTACCTCTTCTTCTGTGCCGTGACACAAGGCTGAGGCTGCCATGGGGGGAGTACTCAACCTCAAGGCAGACCTCTGCTGTTAGAGATGAACGTACACTGTGTACAGTTGCACCATAACTATTCTCCAGTTATCTCTCGGTCCTGTGAAAATATACAACTTCACCATAATTTGCAATTGGGAGGGACACGCTGAGCCTTGTCCACATCCACCTGTCCAGCACTTTCCACTACCATCACCAGTAGTGGGATAGTGTCACACACCTGGTGGTGGAGTCTGTCTTGTGCAGGAAGCAACCACCCTTGCGGCTCTGGTTCGGGAACCCCTGGTAGGACAGACAGGAAGTTCAGGAGCACAGAGGGGCACGAGGGCTGGACTGGTTCACTGGTGGTGGTGTGAGTGGTCCGGTAGAGCTCGTGCAGCCAGTAGAGTAGTGATGCAGGCCGGGTCGGCAACTAGGCTGGCAATGCGGTATAGGGTGCAGGCAGAAGAGTAGTCAGGTGCAGGCAGGGTCATCAACAGGCAGGCAGCAAGGTACAGGGCACGCTGGGGGTCGATGCAGGCGGAGATCAGACAGGGTCAAGACAAGCCAGGTCACAGGAACAGATAACAGGTAGCAAGGTTGCTCAGGAACACACTAAACGCTGTAGAATGGACAGCACTTGTGGCTGGGCTATGCAGGCTTAAATGGAGCCATTTGGCGCCATCTCCGGCACGTGTGTGCGCACGGGAGCACGCGAACACACACAGGCGCACGCAAACGCGCACAGGCGCGCGCACAAGTCCACAGAATAGTGCAGATTTCTCCTAACATTTAGACCCTGTTGTGCACCTTGCGTGGCTCCACAAGTGTACTTAACTCAACTCTTGAACTTCCATACCTCTGTACAGGATGGGAACCTCTGTGCACAAATCTGCTACCGTTGCTCTGGGAGACAGACCGGTGGTGGAAGAAGTGCTAGCAACATTTCCCTCACTGCTAGAGGCCATTCCACCTGTAGCAGGTACACGCTACTGACAGGCTGCTTGTTAGATTTCCGTTACCCTAGGTAACCACTTGTGTCTTCACAACATACTATCTCCCTTGTACAGACAACTTCATACCTCAAAACACCTTAGTGAGCTGAACCATGGGACGGTGCCGGTTACTTGCATTACATCTTTTTGATAACTTCAGACCAGGCAGGAACACACTTTAAAAACTTTACTTGAAAAGAGTGCAAAAGGCTTTACAAAATCAAACATTCAGAGACCTAATTCTTTCCTACATCCCTAACCCTAACTCAGGCTACGTGCTGCACGGTATACCTGCAAAGGGAGTAGCCATTTAAACACAGAGTCCATCAGAGACAATCTCCAGCAGCTGGTGTCTTCAGGGTGAACCACAAGTTATAATGACTTTACTTCTAAGTATTAGTAAGTGACATTCTTCTGCTCCTCTCGGGGTTACTCTCTCTCTGCCCTGGACTCCCCTCTTGGCCATTCTCAGTGTATCAATGCCCCATTGGGGGTCACTTGAAAATTCCATTCCCCCTTGGCCTCCCCGACTCTGAGAGTCCTCCATCACCCGTGACACTCTGGGTTCACTCATGTTGCAACCTTTTATTAAGTTTGACACCTTTCAGTAAAAGAGACCACACAAAGATTTAAGTTTTAAAGCATTTACTTAACTCTTTCTTGGTACTGAAGTAAGACTCCTGAGTAATCAAAGTTGTGTCTCAAAGCTTAAGAATCAACAGTTCACTTTAATCACACACTTATAAGAGCTTAACACATTAATTGGCTCAGGAGACCTTAATGAATAAGAAGGAGGCGACAAGGTCAAAGTGTAGTCACCGCTCCCTGCTATTCACCAACAACCATAATAATTGTAACAATGAAATTCCTCCAATTGAGTTTAATAAAAATACCAACTTGGTCACTTTTAGATACTGTAGAGTTATACTACTTAGAGCAAATCAATATCAGGTAATGATTGGACTATAGAGATTGGTGAGCCAAAGGTAAATTGATACCATTCAATGCTTTACAAACAAATCGGTACCACTCTATGATAATTCAGCTAAACTGGCACAACTATTATAAACAGTATGAATTATTTATTTAAATTGTCCTGTTCTAATTCAGAGAGTTCTTAGGGGAATTTAGTGGCACTAAATAGAACAGCCCTCAGTCCCGTTAAGTGGGGGGGGGGGTAGCTGTAGTTGTAGCAATTCCATATCCAAAAGTTTAGTATATGTTCTGCTGGCTATGTTATTTTGAAGTTAGGTACCTAAAAAACCAACTGTGTCCACTAATCTTCAGGATAAGTTAGCAACTTCACTGAATTGAAAAAAAAAAAAAACCCTTCACAGTGATCACTGACTTTTTAGAATGAGCTGACAACTAGCGGCAATCCAGTACACACACTAATTGTAATTCAGTATTCTCAGTTAGATAATATTATTTGGGTGACTAGGATATTTTTTTAAAGAAGGACTGCAAGAATATATCAGTTCTTTTATGGATGGGCCTGAGCCCATTCACCCAACCGGACAGATGACCGCAGACAGATGGTCCTGCAGCTCAGATGATGATGATGCTGATGCTGGAACTGATGAAACCCTTCCGCTCTTTGCTCCTGGAAAATGGCCTCCACTGCACTCCCTGCAGCTCTCCCTGATCGATCACTGCCGCTGGATCTGGAACAGACGCAGATGGTATTAAAGCTGGTTCTGCAGATCATCCGCTGGTAAACTGTAGCCTGGCAGCTTGCTGGAACACTGTGAAATACAGCCCGCTGGATTGCTGAGTATAGGCTGCAGAACGCGGTCCCGCTGCAGAAGCACACAGGGCCCTTTCTGATCGGTCACGCCGTCCAAAGAGGCCGCAACAAGCCCCTCCCTTGACTTAAATAAGTTCTCCCAGAAGGCACTGTTTCTCCCAAGAGCCTTCCAGCGCAGCACAGCCCGATGGGAGATGGAGTCCTTCCACAGCAGTGTCAGATGACATTTCTCTCTGTCACACTACAAGTCCCACAAGGCATCACTCCCACACAGTTCCATCTTCTTCTTAACAGACTCAACACTAGGGGAAAATTATCCATAGTATTCAAAAGACACAAATGTCCCCATGCCAGAGGAGCAATGCCGGGCTCCTGGCTACACTCTCCCCCCACTTAAAGTATTTGGTCCCCAAATGCTCAGGGTTTGTTAACCTAAAAAAAACCCAAAGATTAGTTTAACCTAACCTTCATTTAAATTCAAAGAGTACTGACAAACATCTGGGTTTTGTTGGAACCATCGATACACATTTTCAGTGAGTTCATAATCAGTTTTCTAACAGGCCAGGGCACTAGCCATGTCCCACCCAGTAGTGTCAGAGGTTGCATGGAGGACGCTCCCAGCTTGGTTTTCTGTAACAAGGGCTGGGGTAGAACCTGTCCTTTGAATTGTGGGAATCAGTCTATTAGAACTTTCTCCTAGAGTGTCATAGGTCTCCGTGGTGGGTGAACTTTTCTTCAAAGACAAATAGGAGAACTAGAGTCCAGCTGAGAAGCAATGCTCTCTGCAATATTACCCAATGAATGGGGAAGTTCTATCAATTCCTTACTCAGGGTGGGAGATAGCTTCTGTACCAGAGGTAGAGGTACTTTTCTTCTCCAGTTCACATGAAGAGGTAACTTGACGATCATAGTCTTCCTCCAATTGGGTGTTCAAGGTAGAACCTTCTGCAGGAATAGCCAGGGAGGGACACATTATCTTCAAGAGTACAGTTCATCTTATTCAACACATTGAAAGTAGAATTTTCACCCGGCTCCTCAGTTTGAAGAAAGGGATCAAGGAATGCAGTCTTTAGTAAATCTGATTAAGTTTCCCTGCTCCAAACTAGTAGAGGGTAGAACTTCAGGGCTATCTTCAGCCCTGATTCCTTGGCTAGGTGGCCTGATCAGTGAAACTGGATGGTCTTTCTCAGGCAATTGAAAGTTATGTTTCATAAAAGGTGAAGAGACTTTAGAGACTGGCTTGACCCACTGGCCCAAAGGGACATTCCTTTCCTGTGACAACAGGGGAATGTTTCTCTGCGGCCTGAAAGAATTGGATGACCTGCTGGCTTCAGTGGGCGACTTGGACCTTTGGTACCAAGGTTGAACCTCTTTTTCAGGGATGACTACTAAGTCCCACATCCAGGGTGGTATCACTTCATTATCCTCACTCTCTTCAGAGACTGGTCTAATGTACTTGACAGGAGGTTTCCTTCGGGATCTCGTCTTAGGAGGGCTCGGATTCTCCAAAGGAACATTTAAAACAGGAGGCATACTAACTGCGTCAGAAAGGGGAAGCAATTGATCTTGCTGCCACATCTTCAAAGGACCATCTTGACCCTCAGGCCTGATCTGATATAAAGGCAATCCGGGAAGCTTCTTACAGATAATATAAGGATGAGGCCCAGTGGCGGCTGGTGTGCGAGGGGCGCCTGGGTGCCGTCTCCCCGCCGGCTAGAGAAGAAAAAAAAAAAAAGGTCAGCCCCGCCCCCCTGCAGGAGGCGCCGGTACATTGACTTTCTTTTTTTTTTTTCGGCTCCTTGGCTGTCGTAAGTAGTGAGCCTATTGGTCGGCCATTAAAAGCTATGAGGGTGCGCTGAACAGGCGCACCCTGCATAGCTTGATTGGCTGCCCTGAGCCTCCGCACAGTGTGATTGGATGCGGTGGCTGGGGGCGGGTCACTGTGGCAGCGGAGGCGACTTCCGCTCCCACAGAGACCATGACCGCCCAGGGACCGACGACAGGGGACAGCATGCTCTCCGTATGCCGAACTCTGCAGACTCAGCGCGCTCTCCGTATGCCGAATATCTGCAACAATCCTGCCTGCTGGATGGGGTAAGTGCGGGGGCGATCTCTGCAATGTACCCCACCTGTGTCACTGGCTGCAAACTGCCCCCACCTGTGTCACTGGCTGCAAACTGCCCCCACCTGTGTCACTGACTGCAAACTGCCCCACCTGTGTCACTGGCTGCAAACTGCCCCCACCTGTGTCACTGGCTGCAAACTGCCCCCACCTGTGTCACTGACTGCAAACTGCCCCCACCTGTGTCACTGGCTGCAAACTGCCCACACCTGTGTCACTGGCTGCAAACTGTCCCACCTGTGTCACTGGATGCAAACTGCCCCACCTGTGTCACTGCCTGCAAACTGCCCCACCTGTCTCACTGGCTGCAAACTGCCCCCACATGTGTCACTGACTGCAAACTGTCTGTCCACCCCGTCAAACGTCCGTCACTGTGTCCACCCCGTCAAACGTAGGTCACTGTGTCCACCCTGTCAAACGTCGGTCACTGTGTCCACACCCGTCAAACGTCGGTCACTGTGTCCACCCCCGTCAAACGTCAGTCACTGTGTCCACCCCCGTCAAACGTCGGTCA
>BLSH010199639.1:243263-275087 GCA_018402905.1 Glandirana rugosa | reverse complement strand
TCCCACGACACGACACACCACCCCCTCCCATTATGCACCAGAGCAGAGGCAGGACAGTTATCTATGCAACACCAGCAATGCACACTGCGCTGTTCCTGAGTGAGACTCGGGCTCTGCTCTGTCTCACTCACTGCAGCTGTATCCTATCACACACGCGCTGCCCGGAGAGTGACAGTCTGAGCAAGAATCTCTCTGGGCAGCGCGTGTTTGATAGGAGACAGCTGCAGTGAGTGAGACAGAGCAGAGCCCGAGTCTCACTCAGGGACAGCACAGTGTGCATTGCTGGTGTTACATTGAAAACTGTCCTGCCTCCAGGGCTCTCTGCCTCCCTCATTGTGGTGTTACCCTGGTGCGGGCCACGCCCCCCACACCCACCTAGTGACGCCTCTGGTCGCATAGCCTTATCAGTGCATCCCACTCCGGGTAGCTTCAATACACTGGTCAACTCTCACCGACTCCCTTCTTCCTGTGCCCACTTAGTGGCGGCAGCTAAGTCCATCTGGTCCCTGGGGGTTCTTCAGACCTTCTGGGGTTCACCATAGGCGGAATCCCGATGAGCCCCCAATTGTAGCGCTGCCCCCTTGGGGGTCACCTGAAAATTCCATTCCCCTTGGCCTCCCCGACTCTGAGAGTCCTCCACCACCCGTGACACTCTAGGTTCACTCATGTTGTAACTTTTTATTAAGTTTGACACCTTTCAGTAAAAGAGACCACACAAAGATTTGAGTTTTAAAGCATTTACTTAACTCTTTCTTGGTATTGAAGTAAGACTCCTGAATAATCAAAGTTGTGTCTCAAAAGTTAAGAATCAACAGTTCACTTTAATCACACGCTTATAAGAGCTTAACACATTAATTGGCTCAAGAGACCCCAATGAATAAGAAGGAGGTGACCAGGTCAAAGTGTAGTCACCGCTCCCTGCTATTCACCAACAACTATAATAATTGTAACAATGAAATTCCTCCAATTGAGTTTAATTAAAATACCAACTTGTTCACTTTTAGATACTGTAGAGATGGGGCGTGGCCTGGACCAGCATGTGAACAGACACACTTCACGGTGCTCCCGCTGATTCTCCTGCATTGATCCTGCTCTGAACCCACCGTGCTTTGTTCCTGTTGTTCTTCTCACACCCTAGGAGCTATCAAAGCCCACTCTGGTGTCAATGCTGACCCATGAAAGCCGCGTAGAAGCAGCGGCCTGGTCAGCTATGGAGGCCAAAGATGGCGCCGCGTGTCCACAACTACAGCGGGCGCCACGTGGCAATGAAAAAACATCTGACCAGGGGGGTAAGTCAAGCAAATAAACCCAACCTAAAGAAAAGCGCAAAAATATGCTTTATTTCACCCAAAAACTGTCTAAACTGGGTATCCCCCCTGAGTCTGATCCCCGTGCCTGTGATCTCTCCCCTGGGCCGGCAGGTGAAGGAAACGCTGACATGCTGGACGACACAGTGCCACTTGTATCCCCTCCTGATCCCAGCAATGATCTCTTTGGCATGCCTGCAGATGTCCATCAGCCCACACTCAGTGAGATCCTTCACACTGTGTACTGCATCTGTGGACGACTTAAAGGAGCGATTTGGGGGATTAAAAGAGACTGTGTCCCTACTCAGACAAGACCAGCAAAATATTAGGGAGAGGACCACTGCCATGGAGGGCCAGGTTGGGGACTTTGAAGATCAAATGCCTCCCTTTACCAGGAATATCAGAATTGCAACACAGCAAGCCGGATAAGCTTATGATAAAACAGACGATATCGAGAATCGTCTCAGACGCAATAATGTCCGTATCATTGGACTCTCCAAAAAAGTGGTAGGCTGAGACCCCTCTCAATTTGTGGAGAGCTGGCTGCAAGAAGTGTTAGGCAAGGAGGCCTTCTCCCCATTATATACGGTGGAGTGAGCACACAGAGTTCCCCTTCAACCGCTGCCACCAGGCAATCCTCCCAGGTCTGTGCGAGCAAGACTCTTGAACTACAGGGACAGGGAAATTGTGCAATGACTGGCCAGGGAGAAAATTAATGTACAGTATAATGGAACTAAAATATCCTTCTTCCCTGATTTCTCCCCTGAAGTGCATGTCAAAGATCCAAGTTCACGGACATAAAGTAAAGGCTACAAAGTCTACAATTATCCTATGCTATGCTGTTCCCGGCAAAATTGAGGGTAAGAGCAGGAGGCCAATCGCATTTTTTTTGAAACTGCAACGTCTGCTGCCGAATGGTTAGACATGAGAATGGTGATAGGTGACACTTCCAAAGGTCTTTACATGTAAGTGGTGGGTAATGAGTTCCAGTTTTCTAACACATTGAGTCCCATTATTTGAGAGACAGTTCCTGTTTCATATTCACAGTGAGTATACACTTGTATACTTTGGGGAAAATACCTGGCTACATGCTAACAAGCAAAGAGCTAACTTCTCGGTTACTATTAAGTTGGTGTCTACAAGTGACTATGTGGTCACCTTGTGTGTGCCCAGTTGGCACTAGTTATCTTTCTGGAACATACACAGTCCCTGGAGAGGCTCTCTCACTCATGAAGAAGTGAGTCCTCTCAGGAACGCTGAACTTCTCTCCAGAGCTGAGTTACCCTTTGCTGTGTGCGCTGTGCAGTTGTGCAAGATTGTGTTTCTTTTTCTTTATGAATGTTTCCAGTGTGTTACTGCATCCCTGACCATGGACCATGTTCCCTGATCCTGTGGGTTTTTTGCAATGTCCCAGATAATACCCCTAACGGAAGGTGGCCCTTTGAACAGATGCTCTTGGGTTTCCCGACATCACACTTTTTGTCATGGCTTCCACACCTGGAACGTCTGGGGAGTCAATGACCCACAGAAAAGGACTATGATATCCTCATGTCTGAGTAAGTTTTACCCGGCGTCTTAGGAACCCAAATGTGAGACAATTTTGTTGTTTCTCTTAGACCCATTGCTCCCTGTCCAGGATAGATCTCTGCGTAGGCTCCTCCCACATGGTCGGCTATACCTCGAGGGTGGAGTATTTTCCGAGAGGGGTATCGGACCGTTCCTCCTTAGCGATATGGATAAATGCCCAACCCCCCACCTCCCTACCCAAATCCCCATGGAAATTGAATGCCTTTTGGCTTCAGCTATTCACTTCCCCGAAGTGGGTGGTTACTCAAATCACCAAATTCTTTCATTTTCATGACCATTATGAAGACACTATAAAAAATGGGATATCTTTAAAGCCTACCTCAGGGGTATTTTTATAATGGAAATTAAAATGGTAAAGCAGAATTCCTCAGCTCTGATTGAGCAAGTAGAAGACCAGGTACGACAACTGGAGCTATTACTGATCCATCTGATTCTGCAAGGGAGGCATGGATATCAGCACAGGATTCCCTGGAACGCCTGAGATCCTCCACTGCAGAACATAAACAATTTTTTACTAAGTTAGCCTTTTATGAGGAGGGGGAAGAGACGGACTGCCTGCTGGTTCAAATTGCTAGATCTCAACAACAATCCCCTGCCATAGGGGCTATTCGCTCATCTGGCAGGCATGTAGTTAATAATCCAGAACAAATTGTTCATGAACTGGCCTCCTTTTATACAGACGTATATAGTGCTAATGATATTTACACTGACGAGGACCTAGAGAACTATCTAGGGAATATACCTCTACAGTCACTGGCTAAAGTAGATAGGCAAAAACTAGATGCACCTCTAACCTTAGATGAGCTACAAGCAGCGGCCTGCTACAAGGCTCCGGGGATGGCGGTATCCCCATGGAGGTATACACTCAATATGGGGAAATTTTACTGCCTACATCGGTTAGGATGTCCAGGGCCTTTACACTGGGCAGGGGAACAAGGCAAGGATGTTCCCTGTCTCCCCTGCTATTTGCTCTTGCCATAGAGCCCCTGGCGGCCTTGATACATAACAACCCATGAATTACTGGCTATCTGTATGGGAAACTGCATGAAAAAATAATGCTATATGCAGACAACATGATGCTTTTCCTGGGTGATACCTCCTCCTCTTTGCTGGAAGTGATCTCGATAATATCAGATTTCGGCCACTACTCGGGTCTCACTATAAATTGGACCAAGTCGGCACTGATGTTGTTAGACGAGGGATCCAGACCAATATCACCAGATAGGTGTCCCGTGCCTGTGGTATCCTCCTTTAAATACCTGGGAGTTCAGATTTCCCCCGAAAATTCTAGACTATTGCCAACTTAATATTTACCCCCTCCTGACCCGATTTAGGAATAAAATCAACGTATGGCACAAATTGAAAATGTCACTGGCAGGGAAACCTAACTTAATTAAGATGATCTTAATGCCACAGCTTTTATACTTAACACTTACATAACGCGCCCGTAGTGATTCCACTAAAAATTTTCAGAGTAGTAAACTCATTGTTTAGGTTGCTATTGCGAAATACCAGCCCTCCTAGGATAAAACTGGAGCAGCTGCAAAACACTAAAGACAACGGAGGTTTGGTGCTACCTAATCCTTGGCTTTACTACATTGCAGCCCAGCTGCAGCATTTGGTCGGTGCCATGTCTCCGAGCCCAACTGGTTCATCGGCACGCCTCATGCTAGTAAGCACTGGCGCAACCTCTGTTCCAGAAATCAAACAAATAAATGCCCAACTTAGCTCTTTTTCAAAAGATATGGAACAAAAGCAGACAAATGCAGCAAGTGATGGGGTTCACGGATTATAGTCCCATATGGGATAACCATACATATATAGAGCTGGCTAAATTAGAACAGGGGCCCAGGTGGTGTGCCTTTGGAGTGGCGCATTTATCCCAAATTTTCAGCAACGGGACACTGTTGTCTTCTGGTGAACTACAAAATAGATTTTCATTACCGAGCACTATGCTATATTCCTATATCCAATGCAAGTAGGGCACAGGGGGACTCAGGTGAGTGGGTTCACTCACCTACCCCCATCTTCCATTTCCTCCATTCTAGCACAGAAACAAGGGGCATTATCTCTCAATGCTACTATATGCTACTACAGGAATATTTAAAAGCCTATCCCACTATGGTATCATCTCAATGAGAAAAATACTTAGGACCCCTAATGGGAGAACAATGGGAGGAAGCAGTTCAGGCTATTACATCCTGCTCCCTGAATGTCTCTCAGAAAGTATCCCAACTGTACATTATCCTTAGAGTACATTATACCCCAGTAAAACTTCACAGGATGGGCAAACTGGCAGACTCCTTGTGTAACAGGTACAGGCGTGACCCGGGAGATCTTATACAACTGATTTGGCATTGCCCAAAAACCCACAGATACTGGATGGGGGTTCTCTCGCTATTTAACCGGGTATTCCAGACAACCATACCTTTGGACCCATTATGTTGCATACTTGGCATCCTGGAGGAGGCGATCCCTGAAGAGATGGTCAGGATCGCTTTTTCCCGAGCTCTATTCCAAGCCAGGAAGGATATTCTTATGGGGTGGAAGTCAGCTACCCCACCAACTGTTGCCACTTGGATAAATCATATGGGCACCACTCTTATTATGGAGAGGTATATCTATCAGCATCGGGAGTGTCCAGGCAAGTTTGAGAAAATATGCCCCCCCGTGGCTAGATACACCAGGCATAAGCCCTAGGCAGCTTGACATGTCTTGAATTCTTCGATGAGACAATGTGCTGATTGTCTGAATTGCAAACCTGTACTGTTTGATTGCCACAGAAACCTAGATATAATTACCCCATTAAAGCAAGAAATAAACATATTGGTACCTGATGGGAAAGGAAAGGGAATATACTTGCATGCATATATGATTTGGTGATGTATGTACACTGGAAATATGTTGTGTTTCTATTTTTCTTTCAATAAAATAATTTCTGATAAAAAAAAGATACTGTAGAGATATACTACTTAGAGTGAATCAATATGAGGTAATGATTGGACTATAGAGATTGGTGAACCAAAGGTAAATTGATACCACTGATTACAAACAAATCGGTACGACTCTATGATAATTCAGCTAAATTGGTACAACCATGATAAACAGTATGAATTATTTATTTAAATTATCTTGCTCTAATTCAGAGAGTTCTTAGGGGAATTTAGTGGCACTAAATAGAACAGCCCAGAGTCCTGTTAAGTGGGGGGGGGGAGTAGCTGTAGTTGTAGCAATTCAGTATCCAAAAGTTCAGTATATCTTCTGCCAGCTATGTTATTTTGAAGTTAGGTACCTAAAAAACCAATGTGTCCACTAATCCTCAGGATAAGACACAAAGTAGGTTAGCAACTATACTGAATTGAAAAAAAAAAACCCTTCACAGTGGTCACTGACTTTTTAGAATGAGCTGACAACTAGTGGCAATCCAGTACACACAGCAACTGTAATCCAGTATCCTCAGTTAGATAATATTACTTGGGTGACTAGGACCTTTCATTAAAAAAGGACTGCAAGAATATATTAGTACGCTAAGGCCTCATACACACAGACGTTTCTTAAAAAATAAACAAAAGGTCGGGCCCGACGTCAAGGAAAAAAAAATCAGCGTTTATCGGCGTTATGCATCGGCGTTAGTGAGCATTAGTGAGCGTCGGCGTCAATAGGCGTTTTTTAAAAAAAATCATCCCTCTGCTATTTTTCAACCTAAAAATGTCGGCTTCAAAAAACGCCGGTTAACGCCGGTACAGTGTTAGTTGGCGTTAGTTGGCGTTTTGCGACGTCACAAAAAACGCCAAAACGTTACAGCCTCAAAACGCGCTGGCTGTGGGTTCAAGTTTTAGCTCACTAACGCCGATGTCATCTACAGCTCAAAAACGTCGGCGTGTTTATGGGGCCATTGACTAACATGGAGAGCTGCAAAAAACGCCAGAAAATACCAGCGTCAAAAAACGTCCGTGTGTATGAGGCCTTATGGATGGGTCTGAGCCCACTTAAAAACCCTTCCGCTCTTTGCTCCTGGAAAACGGCCTCCACTGCACTTACGCCGCATCCAATTCGCAGAACATTTGAAAACATGTTATTTTCAATGGGTCTGGTTCACACATGTGTGTTGCATCCGCACTTCGCATTGCACAAAAATCGTGTGCATTTTCTAGGCAGTGCGGTGAAAATTGCAGGTACATAATCTTCAATGGGAACGCATATGATTTGCAGATGTGTTTCGTTCTAAACAGGAATGCTCTCCCCCTCCTACTACACCTCTTGTCCTCACCCAGGCCGGCTGATCTGTAGCTACAATGGAGAGGAGCCGCTGAATGAATCAATTTTCTCTTCGCACAGAAACCGGAGCTGCAATTCAGACTAGTGTGAACCCAGCTTGAATGCTGCTCCAATCTTGAGAAACCTTCTGTTGAAGTTTGCACTAAAATCAATGCTTTTGGGAATGCCAATCTTCTGGGTCCCCTGCAGGGCTCACTGGTTTCTCCTTCTGACTTCCACTAGTGACGAAGTAGGTCTTACCTTCCTAAATTAAGCATCTGTGCTTCAGAAGAATACTAAACCAGCTGCCGGATAGCAAATGCAGGTATCTGTGCATGCACATGTTTACTGCACTTACTGTATAAAGGCTTATAAAAAACATATCTCCTTCTATATAAACCATGATCAGAATATGGTTCCACTGTGGACTGATAAAGTGTATATATGGTCAAAATATAAAATCATGTATTCATTTCCACATTGTATTTCAATTATTTATAGCCTATTAATATAAATCTGAATGATCTTGAGGTTTGCAAACTTACTTTCTGAAGATCCCCACACATTTACTTCCTTGAATTCTGTAACATGTGTTCACTATGCCCTGTAAGTAGGCACTGCTGTGTAGCATAATTCACAGAGCTTGCCTTCTGAACTACAGAAGTGCTAAAAGGAGGGGGTTTTAGGAGGAGCAGTCAGAACAGGACTCTGCTTGCGGGCAACAAGATACCATGAGACATGTAGTCCTAAGCCATTAAAAGTAAACAGCAGAGAAGAAGCTGCAAAGCATGCAGTTAATGCAGGAAATTGTGGAAAGAGATGGCAAGCAGACAGGCAGCACTCAAGAATGTATTTCAAATATAACTATTGCTTGAACTGCTATTATGATGCTGATGTTATTAAGTGAGTGTGTATGCTGTGACTACAAAAATCCTTTAATTCTTGCTCTTTTTGCATCTATTGACCAATGAGACTGCCAATCCCACTTTGCAACAGATAGGGAGGCATGGGGAACAGGAACATCTATAACTGAAGCAAGCAGCAGGAGCTGTCTCTTTTAGCAGAGGGCCTGAGTTTCAAATCAGAATCAGAATACTTTATTAATCCCAAAAGGAAATTATTACCACACAGCCACACTCAACAAAGACAACACAAGATCACAATGATGAACAGAACAAGACACAATGACCCAAAAAAATTACCAATAATAGCAGTTAACACCAAATAAAAAAAATTACAACTATACTCGAATAAACTATCCATACATTTAAAAAACAACATAGAATAAATAACTTTAAAAAAAGAACAGAAAATCTAATTACCAAAATGCAAATAATACCCCACTTTCTCTAACATTACCCCAAATATTAATTAACATAATACCAAGATACTATAAAAAGTACATTAAAATCCTGATCATAAACCAGATTTAGCTGCTGCACACGCCCTGCACACTCCACTCCATCCCCCCCCAGCATTACAGCATGCAATGGATTTTGTATGCAAGCTGAGGAGGAAAGGGTGTCCAAGAGTTTTAGTTTACTTCCTTTCAAGTTCTAGCCAAGGAGGGGCAGACTAATTGCACCAACCTGTCAGCAGCTGCTTACAAGCAGTGAACTAGTTAAGGATAGCAGGCTACCCAGGTGGGCAGGGGTTAAGCTAACTCTGTATTAAATTTACTCTGTAAATAAATAGGGGGGTGGCTCTGCTCAGAGATGTCTGGAGACCTGCATTCGAAGAACAGTGAGGTCAAGCCAAAAAGACGTGATCATCAGTAACATCTGGAACAACACAACAGAAACTGCCTAACCAGTACTCTACCACTTATGGACTACCACCTTGGGGAGGTATGCAACAAGTAGCCTGAAATCATCTAGTTAGTTGGTGAAGGACTGCGAATCTTGCACTGCGGGGCTGTATTGCTGAAAGTTTTAATAAAGTTTATAAATTCTTTCATGCCTGGTCTGAAGTTATTCAAAGGGGTGCATGGAGGTATATGTGGTTTCAAAAGAACAGGGCCTATAAAGCACGCACAGGGTTGAAGAGGAAGGAATGGAAGGCCACCACAAAGGGTTACCTCATCAGAAGAGGTTGTGGAAAAAGTGTAGTTGCTATGGGTAACTATGGACTGGTGGAAATGTATAGCAGTCAGATAGAGAGTAATACCAGGCATGTGTGATGGGCTCTCCAGTAGAGGGGGGGGGGGGGGGGTGGCGGTCGGTGCTCTGGACTCCATGGTATGGGAGAACTGATGGAGTTATTTAAGTGCACGCATGAAGTCCATACTAAGTGCATGGTGGGCCCCCTTTCTGTCACTGGGAATGAGGTGGCAGAGGGAAGCAGGGCTGGTGGAGCGGGAAACAGGCTCAGTGGTGTTCCCCTCTCAATGCTACATTCTAAGAAGATAAGGTGTGCAGTGAAATGGGACAAGTGTTACGCAAAAGGGATCTCTATGTGGCTACACAGCTTCGCAAAGTGTACGGCTCATCTCTAAGCTGAGGTTCCACCTTAATGGCCCCACCAGGTGCCAGGCATTGCTGAGCGCATACACAAAAAGAGGTACTCCCACGTGTAGGGGGAGTAGGCCTCGCCCATACACCCAGCCACACCCTGCATACTCTGCTCCACCCCACCAGGAACACAGCGTGCAATGCATGTCTTTGCACTCTCAGGGTGGCTTAGAAGAAGCGCCATTTAAGTTCTGGTTGGGAAAAGGCAGGACTAGTGGTGACTGATATTGCAGCCACAAATATTGCCAGACATAAGGCAGCCACTACCCACCAGGGCACATTTGTCAGGGACAGGTTCCTCAATAATAATTACTGCTACACCATAACATTCCGCAGATACCAGCCACACCCTTTTTAAGGGCAGTTTTTTACTGGAACAGCTACATGCACACAGTGCATGCATATAGCAGCAGTGCACCAACCTGTACAAATGATTGGTCAGCAGCACCACTGTTTGCATGCAACCGCTATTCTGAGTTACATGTGATTAGGGATTTTTACTGGCCCTGTACGCAGACACTGGAAGAGAGGAAAAATCCCTGGTGCCGCACATCCATGGACCTCAGGCTGGGCACCTGCCCGGCCATGCCCCCAACGTGTTTCACTCCACCCCCTGGAGCTTAGTCATGGGGTTCCCCATGACTAAGTTCCGGGGGGGGAAGGGGCAGAGTGAAATGTGCTGGGGGCTGGCCTGGCGAGAGTCCAGGCTAAGGTTGACTCTCTCATACCACCATAGGACTCCGTGGATGTGCAGCCCCAGGGATCTTTCCTCTCTTCCTTCCAGTCACTACAGGAGCCAGGATGAGCTCCATCCCTTGTTGGCACTCCTGCAGTGGTTGCAGGATCACCCACACTACTCCCCATAATGATTGAGCCTGAGCCAGACACTCAACAAACCGTGGGTCACAGCCTGTACGCAGACAGGTTGTGTCCATGGATGGTATTTCTGGCTACACACAAGCTGACCAAAGCGAATTGGACAGTTTGTGGCTAAAACAGTGCTGCTGCCACCTCTGAACGCAGTAGTATATCGGCCCTCATGCGCTTGTCTGAATAAGGCCTACATTAATTAAACCAAAGAGCTCTTTGCTTGATCAGTGCAGAGTATATTACATATTTTACATTTATATACATATCATGTATATGCACATACAGTAATATATTCCATTATACATTTTCTTGATTTTCTGTTTTTTTAATGTTTTAGATTGACAGGCATACATTGAGTAATGCTGCATGACATGACTAGCCTCAATAAACTGACAAACAAGTATACACTAAAACTGAAATGTTTAATGACCTTTGTGTTCTTTTGTCTCACCATCTTCAGTACATTCCAGGATCCCCAGAACCTGGTCACGTAGAGTAGGCATAGGCCTTGATTTATACTTACCCCTCCATCCACACTATCCAAAGCAGAAAGTCTCTATTGACTAGAAAGAGGTAAAAGTTCTCAACTGGACCCTGGGAAGAAGAAGAGAAGCACACTAGAACAATACTGGGTAAAGTAGAAAGTTAGGGATGGTAGGTGTGTGACTCACTCTTTTCTTTTGTCTGGTGTTTGATGACTTTTGAAGCACAGGTGGAAATCATTATCGGCTCCCTCTATGCAGCCTTCTAACAACGATGCTGGCAGCACTCCTGTCGTGGTTTGTTCAAATAGCCGGCGTTGCCAGGAGACAGTGTAAGGGTGGATATACGGTATGCTGGGATAAAGAAGAGCTGGGAAGAAGCATGAAGGTGTAAATATAGAAAATAAACTTTATTCAGGAACTGCCAATGTATTGAGGCTGCTATGTGCCACTTTATCTGATTCTGCAGACCTTTACCTTGGAGAGAATATGCTCTCCAGATAGTCGCTGACATTGAACAAGATGAAGCATGCAAGTTGAAGTTCTGCATTTTCAGATTTTACTGGTTGCATGATTTTCCAGGTCAGTAGCTCACCAGAAAGTGAAGAATAAAAACTTTCAAGCAGTTGGCATCTAGTCAGCAATGACAGCTCTCATACTTCTGGTATATATATATTTATTTTGTTTTCATTTTGAAATTTTTTTCTATGAAACACATAGAAAATCATTACAATAGAATTTTGTAAATTATCGTGTCTAACATAGAAATTCTATCTGAAAAAATATATCTAAAAAAAAATCCTTAACAAAAAATATACAGTATATAGTACTATAACATTTTAAAACAAAAACCAACAACCAAGCAGAAAAAGAAAACAAACACAAAAACACCACTGTGTTTCTTTCTTTTTTATCTTATATAATCTAGTAAAGAATAAAATATGTTATCTTGATGCATACCTATAATGGGATAAAAAAGGGTCTGTGTCCTCCATTCAGTCTCACTGTACTCCATCTTGGGCAATCCAAGTTTCCCTCTGGGTCTAGAAAGAGGCCCGCTCCATGGGCTTCTTGAGGCTGGCTGCTTTCAAGTCTCTCACTATTTTGGCCCTGTACTGCAATCAACTGGAAGTTTTGCCTTGGATTTCTGGAAGGCGTTACAGCTCCACCATTTTCTTTGTGCGTTAGGATCCCCTGCATGGTTTTGACGTCCACTGAAGGCATTTGAGTCATACTGTATAGATAACGTGATTCTTCCTAGCACTCTTTCCAAAATGCAATCAGTACTGATCTCCCCCCAAAGAATTTAAGCTGCCATGCCTTAGTAAATGGGAAGCGTACATTGGTAGAGCTTTCACATTTGACTAGAGTTGGGACATCACCCAATTTGCCTTAAAATCCTCCATATGCACACATACTAAAGAATGTATCTATAAGTTGCTCACCAAATGGTTCACACTCCGTCAATTTGCTACATTCTTTCCCTGAAACTTCAGATCAATGCTAGAGGTGCCGAGGGAAATGGTGGACATTGCATATTTTCTGATCCTGTCCAAAATTAGACCATTATTGGAAAGAAGTATGCAGACATAAAAGTTTACAGATAATCCGGTTCCAGTACAACCTGCCTTCTTCCTTCTCCATTGTTCTGACATTCCTGCTAAGACCTATAAGAGGTCAGTCCTCTATCATTTACTTAATGATGTCAAAGCCTGCTTCGCTTTGCAATGGAAAGACCCCAATCCTCCTTCTATTTCATTGTGGCTCAACAAGGTAGAGGACATCAACACTCTGGAAAACATAGTGCTTACCGCTTAGAATAGACGGGAGTACTACACAAAAACGTGGCTTCCTTGGAACATGTTTGCTCATTCCGATGAGGGCAAGGCCCTACTGGAAACCTGTCCTGGAGATTAACCTCTCCCTGCCCTTCTCACGGCCCCACACTGGTCAGCATTGTAATCGCTTCCAGCCCATACCTGTAATGCGGCTTTATACTATGCAGTACAGTACTGGGGGAATTGTCTTATCACTTATAGTGATTTGTATAGTGCCTTCATTGTGATGTTTCACACTGCTGTCAGCTAGTCTCCAGAGAAACCTCTACACCCATGAGCTCCTCAATTGGAACGGATGGGCATTTTCTCTTCATAGTTTTATATCTACATTCTGTAAAGGTCATGTATCAGGTTTTTTTCTGGAACTCATGCATACTGTTATATTTTCAAATTAATATATCATATATATAAATTAATATATTTGGAATTCGGAAATAAGGAAGAACATTTGAAAAATTAAGTTATTCATTTATTATTTTAACTTATTATAAATTATAATAAGCTATTATTATTTCAAATGTTCTTTCTTATTTCCGAATTTCCAAAATTTGGAAATTCGGAAATAAGAAAGAACATTTGAAATAATAATAAATAACTATTAAATTATAGGTATTGTAATTTCCTTGAAAATATGGCTATTAGTGATAAATTTCATATTTAACTTCACTAACAGCCAAGCTTTCAAGGAAATTCCAATACCTATAATTTAATATTTATTTATTATTATTTCAAATGTTCTTCCTTATTTCCGACTTTTGCAGTGTGTGACTGTATATATGCATACTGTATGTATGTATGTGTGTGTGTATACTGGGTGTGTATATACTGTGTGTATATTGTATGTAAATTGTGTGTATATATAATTTAATAGTTATATATTATTATTTGAAATGTTCTTTCTTATTTTCGAATTTCAGAAATTCAGAAATAATAAATAGAATAGTAAGTAACTCTGAAATTCAGAAATAAGAAAGAACATTTGAAATAATAATAGCTTATTATAATTTATAATAAGTTAAAATAATAAATTAATAACTTATTATTTCAAATGCTTCCTTATTTCCGAATTTCCAAAATTCGGAAATAAGAAAGAACATTTGAAATAATAGTAGCTTATTATAATAAGTTAAAATAATAAATGAATAACTTATTATTTCAAATGTTCTTCCTTATTTCAGAATTTCCAAAATTCGGAAATAAGAAAGAACATTTGAAATAATAATAAATGACTATTAAATTATAGGTATTGGAATTTTCTCGTAAATATGGCTATTAGTGATAAATTTCATTAACAGTCAAACTTTCAAGGAAATTCCAATACCTTTAATGTTTAATTATTAGTTAGTTATTATTTCAAATGTTCTTAGTTATTTTCAAATTTTCGGATTTCTGAATTTCCGAATTTTGGATTTTCGGCTGTTCCGATTGGCGAATTTCCAAATTACCACAATTACCACAATTGGAGAATTATCATGAATTTCCGAATGTCTGAATTACTGCAATTACCGTAATTGCCGAATTACCACGAATTTCCAAATTACCGCAATTGCCGAATTCGGAAAAACGAAAATTCTGAAAAATTCGGAAATTGAAAATTCGGAATTCGTAATTTGTCCGAATTGCAGAATTTTGCAAAATTCGGTAAAAACCAGATTTGGAACAAAACAAATTGGGCAAGCCTAATAACCAATCTACTATGCTAGGTTTCAAGCCCTCCCAAAGTACCCCTTAACTTTTTTGTGCTGTACCATGCAGTGTATTGAAATGTGGTCATAATTTCCCGAAGTTGAACTATCATACACTGTAACTAGACCAAGTATCAATTTTTTTTTTTTTTTATGGATATTTCCTTAATTCTCTGAGTGTCCATTTTTATCCATCATGCATTATCTAAATATAGTTACTGTAAAATTCTTTGATGTAGAGATGAGAGTTGGCCTGGATCTATCAGTTCAAAATCCTTTTTGCTTCCAGGAAACAAATAATTTCCCATCTGCTAAGTACTACTTGTGTCCTCTCTTTCAGTTCCAAGGGATAATGTAATAAGCAAATAGATGGACACAGCAAGCTAGTAGATCCCGATATAGTGTCCATAAACTGCATAACCTTATGCCAGAATTTCTCTATTATCGGGCACTGCCACCATAGATTAATCAAATTAGGTTGTCCAGATGGCATTTTGGGAAAATAGATAACCACTCTGGAGATGTTCCTTTATTAGCAAAATGAAATGCCTGGTATGCTCTGTCAAAAATTTTAAATTTAATTTCTATCCAATTTTCACTTATTATTGCTTTAATAGTATAATTCCAAACATGCTGAATATAAGACTAAGCTTCGGTGATGCACTCAAAACTCAGCCCATTTCGCTATAAATCCTGAATTCAATGGGGGAACATGTACTTGATTTAGCCTGCACTTGCTGGCCCCCCAGTAAATGTACTGTGGGTAGCCAGCAAGTGTTTAACTAGCGACCAGAAAGTGCTCTTCATGGTCGGTGTAAATCTGGTCATACAATACAAGAATTTCATTCGAAAATGCTTGTTTGATCTCCTAATTATTAGTGGGGTGAAATCAACACCACAATCAGTGTGGTTTATGTTTGGGAAAGCCCATTCGCTCCAAAATCAAATGTTAAGTGCAGACAATATTTTGATGTACTTTCAAATAACTTTTGATCATTTTTGTCCAAATGTGCTATACAGCGGTAATGGACAAATACCCCTGGCCAGGCTATTTTATTCTGACTGCCGCTGCCTTGGCTGTCAAAATACCTAACAGTGGCTGCATCTGATTTGGTGCAGCTGCTGTTCAGCCAACAATTTTCCACCTGGCTTGTTCAGGCGGGGGGGCAACAGACACACCCACAAAGCAAATTTCAATGATGATGAATTGGCCAGAATTCATATAGTGAATTGCCAGCTTTAGAGCCACCAGTCACAATGAAACATGTTCCAAGAGTGGCTGTGGGGGAAAAAAAAAAGTTCTTATTACTAACAGTTTGGTACATCAAACCCATAGTATTGGCTGCTAGGCCTGGATTGTGCCATATTCAAAGATAGTTACAGTTTCTGACAGTGCTCTGCTCCTACACAGTGCCCATTGATGTGCTCAGATTTACACACAGCCCAGGTGCAATCGGTTGAACTTGTACTGCAGCAAAGGCAAAAGTTGCATTTCAGGAAAGGCAAAACTTGTATTGTAATCAAGGCAAAGAGTCCACAACAAACCCAGTGAGAGAGGACCCAACCAGGAACACTCACGAATGCCAACAGTTTGTAGCGGAGCAGTTATCAGCCAAAATGACATTTTCTGATTGGAGGGGCAGAATGCGGCTTGGTCGTCTTGTACCCAAATGGGAAGATCGTTAAGGCAATTGGGAGTCCTAAGCTTTCCCTTCTTGTTTGGAACTTCTCCCTGCCACTAATACTGGAGATACTGGAGACCTGTCCCACTACCCACACGTGAATGTGCGACAAAACCTTGGGAATTAAAAAGACCGTGCCTACCCAATATGGCCACCAAGGGTCACTGGAACACTGTCTCCAGGAACCACAGATAAGACAACTTTAACCTGACTTCCTCTCATAGCTGTGATGCCACTCCAGTGCCACCTACAGTGAAGGAAGCAGACAGCACCTGCCTACACAGTAATACCATGGTTTGCATAATGTGAGAAACACACTTTTTTCCATTTTATATCAAAGGTCAACCAGCTGGCTCACTTTGGCTAGTCTATAAAAACTATTGTTATGATCCCACAACAACAGAATCTGGTCTGCTCTGGAAAATGATGGTTGGAATCCAGAAAGCATGAATTTGATGAATTTGTTGCAACACCGACAGTTCTTAATACTCCCACAGATACCGCAGACCTAATGTTTGTTTATCAACCTAATTATATAAAGCTGCAGCTGCTCATTGGCTCTCATAGCTCCCTCAGACAGGAAATCCCAGTGCCATGTTCACACCCATTGTCACTACATAAAACATGGGTGTGTGGGAATGATGGATGGTTACTAAAAGTAAAAATGCCTTAGGTATGTGCAGCTCTACATGTCTATGTTGTCACTGGACTGACAAGGACAAAGAATGTTTCTGTTATTAAAACTTTTACAAATCTTTCTTTAAAATTATGCTGCTAGTGTTTTAGGCTGAAGCCTGCTAAAACTTGCTGAAGAAATTGCCAATTCTGACACTTCTCACATACATGTAACATTCTGTTGTTTTTTTTACTAGACAATTACTTAGAACCCCCTAAAATTATATATTTTTGAAAAGCAAAGGCCCGAGAGAAAAACTGCTCATTGTTGCAATTTTTATGTCACACAATATTTATGCAGTGATTTTTCAAACATTATCTTTTTGGAAAAAATACACTTTTTTATGCACAATAACACAGTGTAATATCCAATTGCTTGGTAAAATATAAAAGATGATAGCATACTAAGTATATATATACCCAACATGCCACGCTTTAAAATTGCATAAGCCTGTGGCATGGCGACAAATGACGGTACTTAAAAATTTCTATAGGTGACTCTTTAACGGTTTCCCGATTGCCCACCATGGATTGACGGCGGTAGCATGGCCCTCCTGCGTCAATCGCCATCACCTGACAGCAGACGGGAGAGCATGTATTGTGGGCACGAGCGCATGTCGCCAGAAACGCACTCACTGGCTAGCGGGGGAGCCAATCAGCGAGTGGGGCGGACTCGATGTCCGCTGGCCACCCACGATCGCTCCCCCACAGTGACAGAACGGGGATCCGTGAATGTAAACAAGCGGATCCCCGTTCTGACAGGGGAGAGGAGAGTGATCGTATGTTCCCAGTATATGGGAGCAGCGATCACTCTCCTCCCCCAGTCATCCCAGCCCCCATACAGTTAGAGTACTGTGACAGGGAACACATTTAACCCTTTGATCGCCCCCTAGTGTTAACCCCTTCCCTGATAGTGACATTTATACAGTAATCAGTGGCTATTTTTAGTTTTTTTTTTTTTACCAAAAATATGTAGAAGAATATATATCAGCCTAAACTGAGGAAGAAATTCGTTTTTAAATTTTTTTTTTTTTGGATGTGTATTATAGCAAAAAATATATTTTTTTTTTCAAAATTGTCGGTCTTTTTTTGTTTATTGCGCACAAAATAAAAACTTCAGGAGTTGATAAAATTCCATCAAAAGAAAGCTCTATTTGTGGTAAAAAGAAGGATGTCAATTTAGTTTGGGTACAGCGCTGCACAACCGCTCAATTGTCAGTTAAAGCAACGCAGTGCTGAATCGCAAAACGTGCTCTGGTCAGGAAGTGGGTAAATCCTTCCGGGGCTGAAGTGGTTAAAAGCCTTTACAGGTTACCAGTTGAGAATTACACAGGAGGTCTGGTGCTAGAATTATTGCTCTTGCTTTGACATGCGTGGCAATACCTCACGTGTGTAACGCACTGTTCACATATGCATGCGAGACCTATGTATGCATTCGCCTTTGCATAAAATGTATTTTATTATATTAAATTTTTTTTTAAACTGTCTCTTTGCATTTTTATTTTGGATCAACTTTATTGCTATCACAAGGGATGAACAACCCTTGCTATCCCTTGTGATAGCATGGGCAGTGACAGGTATTCTTTACTGAGACATATGGGGTCTACTAAACCTGCCTTCAAAAGCATCTGATTAAGCTGAGAATGGTTTGATCAGATGCTGTACAAGCCGGTAACAGCATGTAAACAACAAACCAAAGCCGGAAATTTCAAAATACTCATCACTTCCAGTTTCATAGGCCATAGAGATGACTGAGGAATCTAAGTTCCTCCCTCATCTCTATAGTCAGCTAGCGTGACCGCTGGTTTCAGTTCCAAGCTCCCCGGTGGAATGGTAGTGCCTGGGAAGGCAGCAGGAGGGGGAGGGAATCACCTTCCACCGCTTGTAAAAGTGATCCAATGGCAGTATAGGTGTTAGGACCACTTTTACGCTATAGAGGTCTCTTCCAGTGATACTAAACACACACATGTTCAATTAACATTTTCCTTATCTTTATATATATATGGATGATGGCACTTTATTTATTTTAATTAAAAAAAAAAAATCGACGTACCTTTTCTCATAATCAATATACAGCTTTCATGTGACCCAGCTCTTTCCCAGCCTGTCTGCAGGGAAGCAGAAGATGAGCTTCTTGTCCTAGTTCCCTGCTGCCGGTCATATGTTAAAAAAATTAAAAATGAAAAAAAACAGCTTTCGGAGACCAGAGGAAAAAACTTCAATAATACTTTAATAATATCAATGAAATGTTTTAAATCGTCATACAGATATGTATTTCAACTCAAATTGTTATATTATTTGTGTGCAAAAACATGGTCTTGGCTATCTGGGGGGTGGTTCTTCCAATCACAACTTGTTTCACGCCCCTCTCACCTGTGTCTATTGTTAGTATGTGCTTAGAAGCACAGGGAGGTGATGCTTCCATCAATCAACATATAATATCCCATCCCCATTGTGTTTAGCTATCAAGTGGGAGTGGATAAGGACGGAGGGAGTGGGCTGTCATTTATCCAGAGGGGTATATGCCCACATGTGTGACTCTATATTCATGTGGGATGCACAGATATGAAAAAAGTGGAAATGAACAGTTGAGAAGGAAATTGAAACTGGAGCATGCTCAGTAGATGTGGCAATGGCTGGTCTATACAATTTCAGGCTGCAGCAGGGAAACAGACAAGGAGGGAGGGACAGTGAACAGAAGGATCAACAAATTATTTGGCAGCATACAGAAAACAAATCCCATAGTGACTGAGTAAGAACAGCATGTAATACAGCATGAACTGATAATTCAAACAATGCAGGTTTAATGACATTGTAATTATAAGTTCATCAGAAGGGATGAAAGGGTCTTGCCCGCTGCTTTCTAGATTGACAGCTCTGCGTCCATTGCGGAAACTCTCCCACTATGAGCTGCAGTGTCTGGGATTGAAAACATGTCAAACACGAATGAAGGAGGATTTGGCTCAGTCGAGGAAGGTTAAAGAACATTCATATTCTTTCTTAAATGTATTCTGTTTGGCAGGGTTACTTATGAAAGGCTTAAAAAAGTCCCCTGAAGCTTCGTATTTGCTGGTTGTCCAATAAAATAATGGTTTCAGACTAACTTTTTTGTACAAATTGTAATTATAGCGTGCAAATAAAAGTAATGCTAATTGTTATGTCTAGGGTGAAAGCTGCACTTTTCATAATTGGCCTTATTTGGCTGTGTCGGGGTCCAAGGAAATCTGTCCTTTCTTGTTTACATAAAATAAGGCAGATCCTTTTAATTGCTATGTAACTTTCTGTGTGTTCTGTATATACAGCATAGACCCTCCCACACTGACTCATACTGCCAACTCATAGTTAGCAGGAACTGACATTTTGTGAATCAATTCAGTTGATACAACACATCATTTTCTGACTTCATAAGCATTTCCATAAAGGAATGTATCTAATTGTACCTAAAAAAAATGTATTCAATAAAAGTGTATTTAAATTCAAGGACACATATGTAATATTTTGCAGCTTAATGATCTTTAGATGAGGTGGTGGATTTTTTTTACTTCCTTTTTTAGACGATTTTGGTCTTTATTGTCACTGGGTGATGCTGCCATTAACAACCTTTGGGGGAGATTTACTAAAACTGTTAACTTTAGCATGCTCAATTAAGGCTACTTTCACACTGGGGCGGGGAGGGGCGGTATCAGTAAATCGCCGCTAATTAGCGGCGTATTTACCGATATGCAAAAGGAAGCGGGGCGCTTTTAACCCCCAAGAAGGGGTTAAAAGCGTCGCCGCTCGGGGCTTCCGAGGCGGTGTACAGCCGCTTCGGGAGCGCCGTCCATTGCTTACAATGGAGGGGGCGGTGTATACACCGCTCACCGCACTGCCCCAAAGATGCGGCTTGCAGGACTTTTCTTACCATCCTTCAAGTGCACCGCCCCAGTGTGAAAGCACTCAGGCTTTCTCACTAGGGAGAATGGGGGGTGGAATTTTTCAGGCGCTGTACAGGCGCTATTTTTAGCATTCCAGTGTGAAAGTAGCCTAAGAATTGACAATAAAACCTAGAAGCTGATTAGCTGATTGGTTATTATGCAGAGCTGCATCAGATTCTCTGTGCACCAGTTTTAGTTTAATTCCCCTTTAAGTCCTAGGGCAGTGGTTTCCAAACTGCAGCTCAACTGTTGGATGCGGCCCTTTGCCTGCCTATATCCAACCTTTGGGGCACTACTCCAAGTGACACCAAAAAGGAGGCACAATTTCTTCCACTGATACCAATGATGGTGCACTATTCCTCCCACTGACACCAACAACGGGGCACAATTCCTCTAGCTTCTAGTTTCCTTGGGCATATTGGGTGCCTAGGAATTGGGCTCTCCCCTGTGTATGGGATTTGAGCTATGATGGTCCCAGTCTTTCATTGGGCATATTGGGCACCTTGGAATTAGGGTCTCCCCTGTACACAATTTTTAAATCTATCATTACAAATAATGCACACAAATAGGACCTAGCTATGGAATTCTGCTTTTCAAGGTTCCCTTATGAGTGCCCTAGCTATTGTGGAGATGTAGTGGTCAGTGAATGGGATTGTTTCTGTCTTCTGTGAGATACGGAGTAGGGTTGACACATTGAAGAGCAATAGGAACTTTCTGTGATGAATGTAAGTATAATTTGCACTAAGCCTCTTTATATGATGATTAAACACATCTTGTGGATGGTATATTATGGGGAATCTTTTTAACTTGCAGGGTGGTATTTTTTATATCCCTAAAGAAGAGACTAATTCTTAAAATCTCAAAATATGTTGGATACCTGACACCATTAAGCTATTATCCGAAACACTGTAACTACACAATGCAAATGGTCTTGGGGAGTACCACCTAGCATTTATATAGGCAAATGAATGTCAACTGTATATAAATCAGTGGTGGCTGTTATGTGGCTTTAAATTTTCGTAAGTCCTTTTATTAACTTGAACATTAAAGATGGAACTTTAATGAAATATGATACTTTTCATTTAATGTGGTTGCCTTCAATACAAATAATTCCAGTCTAACTGATATCAATGACGAGCCACTCTTCCTCCCACTAATACCAATGATTCATTTGTTTACTCCAATTGATGCCAGGGCATTTTCCACTCACACAGACAGACCACCCCACCATAGTCTGAAAATCATTAAACTGGCCCTTTGTTTAGAAAGTTTGGAGACCCCTGTCCTACAGTAACAATGCTCACTCACCATACTGAATTTGAGGTGCAGCAGCATTGTCACCTTAGAACAACAAATGTGTTAGGACTACAGAACACTTTCCCCTTTACTCACCTCCATGATACAAGGGAAGGTGTTCTGTAATCTACAAAAGGTGAACCTGGTATGGTTCATAAATACGTTTTTATTACCTCTTCCATCCCCTAGCTAGTTTTTTAATTTTTGTTCCTTTGTTTTGGTAGTACCAAATGAAAAAGTTCCAGGGTGGAGGGAAAAGGTTTGATTACTTTGGCATCCTCGCCTTGGGTGGCAGGGGACCTCGTCCCAGCATTGCAGCATACTTTGCCAGAATAGATAGTTTGCAAATTACACCTCTAAGACCACTTTCACACTGAGGTGCTTTACAGGTGCTATTTAGCTAAAAATAGCGCCTGTAAAAAGTGCCTCAGAAATCCCCCCGAATCCACCCCAATGTGAAAGCCCTGAGTGCTTTCACACTGGGGCAGTGCCCCCGCATCTTTGGAGCAGTGAGGTGATCAGTGATACACTGATAACTGCACCGCCCCTACCCGTTGAAAACAATGGGCATCGCTTCCGAAGCAGCTGCGCACTGCTGCACTCTGCCTCTGAAGCACGGCGCACCGGCACTTTTAAACCCTTTCTGACCCCTTGTGAGGGCTTAAAAGCGCTGCACTCCCGCCTGCATAACGGTAAATCACTGCTAAAACTAGCGGCGATTTACTGCTACCGCCCCAGTGTGAAAGTAGCCTAAGAGCTTGCATCAGTAAAAAATTGGATGTGAGCAGAAAAGTCAGAAAGAACACCTATAGGGCAAGTCCAAGCATTTACCCCCAAACCGTCTTTCCCTCATAAGCTTGTCCTAAAATTTATGTTTTGTTTTTCCTTGTTCGTTTAGCAAGAAACAGCTTTGATTTCCCCTCTGTGACATCAACAGGCTTGAAAAATTCCTAGAGGAACAGCAGATACATCTACCAAGAGCCCATTTCCAATGCACCATTTATAGTCAGGCTCTGCATACTGTATATGTATGTACAGTATCTCACAAAAGTGAGTACACCCCTCAGGTTTTTGTAAATATTTTATTCTATCTTTTCATGTGACAACACTGAAGAAATGACACTTTGCTACAATGTGAAGTAGTGAGTGTACAGCTTGTGTAACCGTGTAAATTTTATGTCCCCCTCAAAATAACTCAACACACAGCCATTAATGTCTAAACCACAGGCAACAAAAGTGAGTACCCCCCGAGGGAAAATGTCCAAATTGGGCCTAAAGTGTCAATATTTTGTGTGGCCACCATTATTTTCCAGCACTGCCTTAACCGTTTTGGGCATGGAGTTCACCAGAGCTTCACAGGTTGCCACTGGAGTCCTCTTCCACTCCTCCATGACATCACGGAGCTGGGGGATGTTAGAGACCTTGCGCTCCTCCACCTTTGAGGATGCCCCACAAATCCTCAATAGGGTTTATGTCTGGAGACATGCTTGGCCAATCAATCACCCTTACCCTCAGCTTCTTTACAAAAATGTGAGGGGGTACTCACTTTTGTGAGATACTGTATTTCTTCAGTGTTGTGAAGAGATATAAAAATATATTTACAAAAATGTGGCATGTATTCAGTTTGTGAGATACTGTATGTATCTGCAAGAGAGACAGATAAGACTCGTAGATCGGTAGAGTTTTGTAGACCAGCAGGGAGGGTGGACATTACTCGCTGGGATTGTCATCTTGAACAGTAAGTTAAGTGCACGCTAGATTTCTGGTAGATCAACATAAAGGAAATGTACATTTATTGGAATTTTTATTATTACAATGTATTAATGATTTTTATTTTTTTATTGCCCAGTTATACTTTAACTGTACAAACCTATGGCCTGATCTTTTCCCACAGGCATGCATGTATGTACAGGCTACCACTTCTCTGTTGTACCCACCTTTGAGCAAGGATCCCAAAAGGGGTCCTCAGAATATGAATTGGCTGTGGATTGTGCACAAAATAATGGCAAACTGAGAAAAAGTGACTCAGGCGCTGAGCCCCTCTGGCACGGAACATCGGGGAGGAAACTGTTGCAGAGGGCTAGGTGGCTTAGATGCTAAGCATTCTAACAGGCTGGTTAAAATGAAAGACTGCCAGATAAGCATGGCAGCCAGTCAAGCCACAAAGCCTTTACAATAGCAAAAAAAGACTGGAATGTTATTGCACTAAAAGCTTTGCATAACTTGTATACGACAAAAAAGAACATATCACACAGGTGACTGATCTGTTCTCAAAACTTCAGCGGATAACATTCTGAGGATTCTGTACAGTTACATAATTCAACTTGGCTCAAAGGGGGAAAAACAATCTACAGCTTCTTTCAGAGTGAAGTCTTCAAAACAGAACTACTCTGTCCTTAAAGGCCAACTCCATCTTTCTGACCATAAATCATGTTTAGGGTGTAGCATGAAGTATGGGCAGATTCTGCATCCTCCCACCCTCAAACCAACCCATCCCTTCTTACAAGAATGAAGGGTTCTGCTCCCCATCATTTCCTCTCAAATTTGAAATTGCCACTGTAGCAGAAAGACTAGTAGTTTTGAATGGAACGAGTGCAGTGATGTCATCTCAGTTCTGCAAGCCACAGATCATGGGTACAATGCTTTCCAGGCTTTTATAAAAGGCTGGCGTCACACTACCCTGTGGAGTGGCTCGTGGCAGCAGGGGTCCAGTGCGTCCCTGTTCACCATTCTAGGTCCGATTTTGGTCCAAATTTTTGGTTGAATTTAGGCCTGAAATGGACCAGAAGACGCACAGGACTGTGCAATTTGCTCCACAGCTGTCCCAGAGCTGTGTGAACCAGCTCCATTGAGAGCCGGTCACAGGCTCCTGAAATGCGAATTGGATGCAAGATCCAATTCCCAATAGTGTGATCCCAGCCCAAAAAAATAATGAATGCACGTTTTTTTGTTTTTTTTTAATGAAAATGGTTGCATTTATTATTTTTTTTTGCAAAAAGTTAACTTTCACTTAAAAAGGGTAGTATACTAAAGAAGGTGTCCTAGTTTGGGGTAGATCCTCATGAAAACAATATACATTCCTGAGGCTTGTGAATACATCCATCGACTCTAGTGGAATGATGGCTGTTTGCAGATTTTCCCACCTGCTGTGGCTGTTGCATAGGAACTCCGGCACCTGTTAGGCTTTCCATTAAATGGCAAGAACATCTTTTTATTCTCTTGCAGCAGCAGAAGCAATAATATATTATGTGAATTATTAAAATAGTTAAAGTGCATGTAAACCTTCACATAGAAGTGAACAGCCTCAGATGATACACAGAATTAAAACAAATCCCCCTACATACGTTTTACATGCATATCTATCTGCTGTCTTCAGCTTTATATAATGTTAGAATGTTCAGATCCTGTTACAGATTTTCTCTTCCTGTTTAGCACTGGGAGTGAAGTCTGGGCATACAGCCAAAACAGCTGATTGGAGGAAAGGCACACACCCCCACTCCACATAGGCAGAGACTTATAGAGCTCTTTTGTGAATAGTTTAGCTCTCTGCTAATCTATTTATAGCAACCCCCCCAACACAAAATTTAGGCTGGTTTTATCTCCTGTGATGGAGAACTTGTCAGAAGTTCTCAAACTTATAACAGAAGAACGAAACAGGAGAAAGCCACAGGACTTGGTTCTTTGAAGAGAGACACAAGAACACTGCAGATATATGTGCCCAGCTCAAATTTCATGAATCAGGTTTACATCCACTTTAACTCCTGTACAGAAATATTGCTATTGACTGTTCCATGGATATGTAGCCATGTGCTCCCTTGGGAGTGGCTGGTAGTTGTGGTTCACCTTATAGCGGCCCTCAATCCCTCCATATCTCACACATCCGAAGTCACTGAACAGGCCAGCTCTTGTTTTGTTTGTTGTATTTAGGGGATTTAACTTGGATGGGGAAAAGGGGAAACCGTGGGATGCCCAAAGAATTGGTTGCAGAACCTCCTATATACATGACCATATATAAACTCTACTTCCTCCAGCACGTCTCTTCAGCAGACTTTTGCTCCTTCACTTCTCTCCAGCACATCCCTTGCAGACTATTGCTCCTTCACTTCTCTTCAGCACATCACTTAGTTCTTGACCTGAAGGGAAATTTATCAGGCTCACATAACTCCCTTCTCTTCACTGCAGCTAGCATATGGTGAGGCCTGCAAACTGTCAGCAGGGCCTCCGGACCACCCGTTACAGGCCAGGGTCTTGGACCCCTCAAAGTATAGCTTAGTACGTTGGTGCTAGCCGGGCCTTTGATGGAATACAACTCCCAGCCCATCCCTCTTCCAGGTCCCACCGACATGCTTTCCTCACAGTGACACTCCTTCCCCTGACTGGCTCCCAAGACCTCCACAGACTGTCCACTATGCCTCTCCCAGCCTGCTGCAGCTTTTCTCCTCCAGCTTCCAGGGTCTGTCATGCACCGACTTCAGTGGATACTTTAAAGTGTTCTCAGTTGCACCTCTGCTGCTCTCCTACTCCCTTGTGCTGCTCCAGGAATCAACTCCACTCCTGGCCGCACCCTAGTCTCCAGCCTCAAGATCCCCCCCCCAGACTGGGGGCTCCCTCCCGGGTAGAGGCCTCCACTGCACCTCTGGTACATCTTCCACACTTCCACTCGACTTCTCCTCCCCCCCTGCTGGCAGACTGCTGTATTTAAGGAGGCCTGCCCCCTGCCAATCCAGACTGTAGATTGGTCAGGGCTCCTCGCCATACATCAGGAAGTGACACCTCCTCGTCCACCCCCCTCTCCAGAACCTTCTCTGCTCAAGGGGGAGGAAAGTCCAAGGGGTGGTTATTCCTTCTGTCTCCAGCCACTCCCTGAGTCACTCCCCAGCTCAGATCAAAACATTCAGACCTGCAGCTACAGTCAGACCTGACTAAATTTTGCCTCTCCTAGCAAAAACTAACTACAAAACGCACCTATCACTGTGGGAGCACTACAGATATAAGACAATAGATATAAGAAAAGAGTTAAGCTGACTGTTCATCCACACTAAATTATTATTATAATACAGGATTTATATAGCGCCAACAGTTTACACAGAGCTTTACAACTTGAGGGTAGACAGTACAAATTACAATACACTTAAATAAAGTAGGAATCAGAGGGCCCTGCTCATTAGAGCTTACAATCTAACAGGGGAGGTCAAGAGATACAAGAGGTAATAACTGTGGGGGATGTGGTGATGGAGAAGATAAATATACAGTTGTTAGGTGGGAGCCAGATAGGCTTCTCTGAAGAGAAGAGTTGTCAGGGATCGTCTGAAAGTGGACAAAGTAGGAGAAAGTCGGACAGATTGGGCTAGCGCATTCCAGAGGATGGGAGAAGCTCTGGAGAAGTCCTGGAGGCAATCATGGGATGAGGTGACCAGGGAGCTAGAGAGCAGGAGGTCTTGGGAGGAGTAAAGAGAGTGATTTGGTTGGTATTTTGAGACCAGGTTAGTGATGTAGCTGGGTGCTAGGGTTGTGGATGGCTTTATAAGTTATTGTTAGTATTTTGAATTTAATTTGTTAGAAATCCGGGGAAGTGGCACGTGGTGGAGGAAATATCATGAGCTCGGTTTTGGTTAGGTTGAGTTTGAGGAAGTCATGTGACATCCAAGGTGATATGTGTGTTAGTAAGTTGATTATGTGTGAGGAGACAGATGGAGAGAGCTGGGGGGTGGAGAGATAGATTTGTGTGTCATCAGCGTAGAGATGATATTGACAGCCATGGGAGGTAATAAACTGACCCGGGGAGGAGGTGTAGATTGAGAAAAGGAGAAGTCCAAGAACAGAACCTTGGAGGACACTAACAGAGAAAGGAAGAGGAGAGGAGGAAGTAGAGTTGTAAATGACACTGAAGGAGCCGCGGGATAGGTAGGAACAGCACAGATGGACTCATTCCCTGTTGGCTACTGTCTTACAGCTGGGTCTAGTTGGCTGAAAGAATGCCCTAACAATGCCTACATATGAATGGATGCAGGCACTATTTGTCTGACAATTTTCACTGGGTTTCCTCAACAATCATCTTTTGTCAAGCCCCAGAAGCACCCAAGGCTTTAATTTTTGAGCTGTGTGAGCTGTGTATGGCAATCTTTAATGATTTAGCCTACCAACCTCCCATAACAGAAACCTGTAGTGAGAAAATTAGTAGGCTGCTTGCAGTCTATTTTCTCCACTGCAGGTGGCATTTGTCTTAAGTGGAAATGCAGGTGGAAGAGGAAATCGAGAGGAACCTAGTTCTTCTGTGGTTTCCTCAGTCACAGGGAGGCAGCTATATGACTGGATGGTGGCACCCTATGTGACTTTCTTGGATCAGGCAGAGTCTATTTAAAATTCAGGCTCCTGGGTTTGGCACGCATTTTGCGAGTGGCTAGAGTAGGGACAGGTCACCTGTCTGTAAGGGACAGTGCTGAGCAAGGAAAGGAAAGGTTCCAGAGGAGTGGGGGAAGTGCAGGGACACGCCATTCTTCCTGGCAGCCTCCCCATTTGGGTGCAGGTTGGCCAGACGATGTTAAGCTCCTTGAGACAGCCACTGTCGGCACCTTTGATGCACCACTATACGGCCAATTTGCTGTTACAACTGGTGAGTGTTCCCGGTAGGGTTGCCTTCTCATTGGGCCTGTTTGGGATTGCTCGACCTCTGTTACAATATATTCCTGTTACTGCACTTGGACTAAAGAAGAATTTTGTACACTATTGGGCAGAGGTTACTAAATCTATTGTGGACACTACGAATCTGGTAGACCCTCAGTCTATTTCGGTATGTCGGTTGGGTTTGGTAGAGGGCCTAGCCAATACAGTCGCATATAGAACGTTACTGAGTATACTTCTGTTTTACGCCCATAAAGCAATTTAGTTACATTGGAAGAAATCAGCATCCCCAATTTTACAATATTGGAAGGGTCTGGTGAACGCAGCACTACAATTTTACAAAGCCACCTAAGTAGAGGTTGCCCATGAAAATTTGACAAGGTCTGGAGTAGCTGGACATCCACAGCAACCACAAATGGATAGCCTCTATCTCCTTGTTATCTATTGTATGACCACTTGTTCTCTCTTGCGAGTTCCCCTAACCTCTGCATTGGGGAGGCAATGTTGATATACTGTTGTCTAGACTCTGTTCATTTGTATCTGATATCATGTTAAGCTATCCTGAACTTTCAACGCCTAGCCGGTTACTGGACGGGCCTAAATCCCATAAGTGAGCTTGATTGCTCTGCTATCAGTATGTTATTGCCACTATCCTGTTAAGATGGGGGGAGGGTGGCACAGAGAGAGGTGGGGGGGTGGCTGTGACCTTTTCCCTTTTGACCTCTTTTACTGTTGTATTTTTTATGTACTTGTAAAGCAAAATAAATAAAAAAAATTTAAAAAATAATAATAGTTTTGTACACTGAAGTATGATTGCTACATAGTCAGTCTATGTATTTCTCTTCTCAGTACAGGTTTCCCTTAAGTGCTCTGAACCTGGTAAATGTGCAAATCAATATATAACTAATGGGGAAGATGCACAGTGGGACAGAGCACAAAATACAAAAAAACAAGCTACCCTACACTTGACCTCCTTAGCTAGCAGCAGGAAACCATCTTAAACCTGCTTCTTAAATTTCAGTAGAAAAGGTCTCAGTTTACATAAATTTGCAAATCTATGAGTAATCCACATTGCAGACTCAAGTTTCCTTTGGAAAGTGCTGTTCCTATTCAACTGAACAGGAGCACCTACACTAGGGATTTATATAGAAATATATAAACAACAAACTTATGTAGAGGCTAGAGTGATCCATGTTGTCCCTCCGGCTATCCCATCTAAGGGCACTTGTGTATAGAATGTGTTGCAAATGTTTGCTAATTCATTTTACCAGGGCCGGCCCTACCATGGGTCCCAGATGGCCATTTGAGGGGGGCGGCAAATTGATGACCACATATTATTCCCAGCACTTTTGTGTGCATGGGTGCCGCTATCAGTACACAGCCAGGGACGCCGTGCAGCTCAATGGCCGGCTGTGCGGGTTGGGTAGAGCAGAAGGAAAGGAGACAAGCAGACGCAAGAAGCTCTGTGTCCCCCCCCTTTCAGGCGGGCAGATGGTGCATCCCAGCAGGGCCGATGCATGGGCTGCACCACACCCAGGCGCCACAGAGGTGGGGGTGCTGAAGAGTCCTCCTCTACCACTCTCCTCTCCAGCGGCGATGTCACGAAGTGTCACGGAGCTTTGCTGTGAATTGTTGGGCGGAGCTGTATTAAAATCCTGCCTCCTAGAGGGGATGCTCCTATGATAGATGTCACACTGATCAGAGGTGGGATTTTAATACAGCTGAACAATTCACAGCAAAGCTCCGTGACACTTCGGGAGATCACCACTGTCACTGTGTGTGATCCATGTGTGCCCTGGCAGGCAGCATTGCTGGGCACTGTCATGCTGCATTGGTGGGCACTGTCATCAGGGATGCTGATAGAAATTGCGGGACCCCCCCCCCCCCCCATGAAAGTATTAAAGCTATATTTCACAAAAAAATACAACAAAACTATTAGCAGACACAAATACAACATAACTCACAGAATTCCTGCTAAATCTAAAAGATAAAACTGAGTTAATAAATAAAAATGAAGATGAGATGAAAAAAATATACAGGCTGAGGGATCAGAGGGACAGGGGGAGAGAAAAAAAGTTAAGCTCCATGCACACTGGGTTTAAAAAACTCCACTTCACTTGGCAGAAAAAACGCTCATATAGAACATTTTTTGTACAAAGTTTAGACGAGCCTGTAATCGTCCTAATTTGTATGGACACATAGGATAACATTGAACTGCTTCTACAGGCAAAACATTAAACTCCTGTAGTAGCAGTGTTTTTTTAAGCCAGTGTGCATGGAGCCTAAGTTAGAAAGATGACAATTTCCAGTGCTGAGAGGAGGGGGGCCCACACAGGGATGGGGATTAGTGAGGGACGACCGTCTTTTTATTAGCAGATAAAAGCTTGTAGCAAGGGAGGGGAGGGAGAGCAACTTTCATCTGCTGGAGGAAAAGAGACACAATTGTCATCTGTCACTAATCCCCCGTGTGGGCCCCACTGTCCTATGAAACCTCTTCTATAAGATGCTCCAGGCTGCGGTTGTACAATTACATCATCAACTACAATGCAAGGCCAATAGCCCTCTGTTATTTTGGAGGATGGCAAGGGACCGCACTCAAGCTGGAGCATAGGAGAGTATTAGAGCCTGCCAGAGTAGGGAATAGACATGTGGAGATAAAAAAAGTTATGCACACTGGGCTTAAAAAACTCCAGTTCACTTGGCAGAAAAAAACGCTCATATAGAACATTTTTTGTACAAAGTTTAGACGAGTTTAGGAGAACCAGAAGGTTTTTTTTCCTTTCTCCGTTGAGCTTAAAATATGCCTGTAATCATCCTAATGTGTATGGACACCAGCGGCGGCTGGTGTGGAAGGGGCGCTGGGGCGCCGCCTCCCCACCGGCAAAAGACGAGAAAAAAAAAGTCAACCCCGCCCACCTACAGGTGGCGCCGGTACATTGACTTTCTTTTTTTTTTTTTCTTTTCGGCTCCTTGGCTGTCAAGTGAGCCTGTTGGTCGGCCATTCAAGCCTATGCATGTGCGCTTCTTCCTGCGGCCATGCATAGGCTGATTGGCTGCCCTGAGCCTCCGCTCAGGGTGATTGGATGAGGTGTCCGAGTGA
>BLSH010199639.1:218939-240052 GCA_018402905.1 Glandirana rugosa | reverse complement strand
CACCTATCTCACTGCCTGCAAACTGCCCCCACCTATCTCACTGCCTACAAACTGCCCCCACCTGTGTCACTGGCTGCAAACTGCCCCCACCTGCGTCACTGGCTGCATAACTGCCCCCACCTGTGTCACTGGCTGCATAATTGCCCCCACCTGTGTCACTGGCTGCATAATTGCCCCCACCTGTGTCACTGGCTGCATAATTGCCCCCACCTGTTTCACTGTATACTGTGTCCTGTGATGCTGAGCTGTATACTGTGCCCTGTGATGCTGAGCTGTATACTGTGTCCTGTGATGCTGAGCTGTATACTGTGTCCTGTGATACTGAGCTGTATACTGTGTCCTGTGATGCTGAGCTGTATACTGTGTCCTGTGATGCTGAGCTGTATACTGTGTCCTGTGATGCTGAGCTGTATACCCCTGACACAATATGTGGAATACAGGGGACGGAGTGGGTGGATTCTATAAGGGGCGGGGCTTATTAAACGTAGGAGGGGTCAAAGGGAAGGGCGGGGCCTGGCGCCCCCCCATCCAAAAACTTCACCAGCCGCCACTGATGGACACATAGGGTAACATTGAGCTGCTTCTACAGGCAAAACATTAAACTCCTGTAGAAGCAGTGTTTTTTTTAAGCCAGTGTGCATGGAGTCTAAGTTAGAAAGATGACAATCTCAAGTGCTGAGAGGAGGGGGGCCCACACAGGGAGGGGGATTAGTGAGGGATGACTGTCTCTTTATTAGCAAATAAAAGCTTGTAGCAAGGGAGGGGGAGGGAGAGCAACTTTCATCTGCTGGAGGAAAAGAGACACAATTGTCATCTGTCACTAATCCCCCGTGTGGGCCCCCCTGTGTGCTCTGGGCCCAGTACACCAGGGCTAGTTGTATCCCCCTATCAGCGGCCCTTACTGTCATGCTGCATTGGTGGGCACTGGCAGACGGCATTGCTGGGCACTGTCATGCTGCATTGGTGAGCACTGGCAGGCGGCATTAGTAGGCTGCATTTGTGGGCACTGGCAGGCATCGGTGGGCACTGACAGACAGCATCTGTGGGCACTGGCAGGCAGCATTGGCAGGCACTGTCATGCTGCATTGGTGAGCACTGGCAGGCGGCTTTGCTGGGCACTGTCATGCTGCATTGGTGGGCACTGGCAGGCAGCATTGGTGGGCACTGTCATGCTGCATCAGTGAGCACTGGCAGGCGGCATTAATGGGCACTGGCAGATAGCATTGATGGGCACTATCAGGTGGAATTTATGGGCACTGGTAGGCTGCACTGATGGGCACTGGTAGGCTGCACTGATGGGCACTGGTAGGCTGCATTGATAGGCACTGGTAGGCGGCAACGATGGTCACTAGTAGGTGGCATTAATGTCTGCAGTCTCTGACCATCTCCTGTAGTATGTCTGCAGTCTCTGACCATCTCCTCTACTATGTCTGCAGTCTCTGACCATCTCCTATAGTATGTCTGCAGTCTCTGACCATCTCCTATAGTATGTCTGTAGTCTCTGACCATCTCCTGTAGAGAGGGGGTTAAAAAGGGGTTAAAAGTGTCTGTGATGTGGCGCTTCGGAAGAGCTGCCCATTCATTTCAATGGGCAGGGACGGTTTGCAAGCGGTATATACAGCGCTTCCAAACCGCCCCAAAGATGCTTCTTTTCAGGACTTTTTCTGACATCCTGCAATCGCACTGCAGGAGAGGCAGTTTTCAGGCGCTTTACAGGTGCTATTTCTAGCGCTAAAACATCTGAAAACTGCCTCAGTGTGAAAGGAGTCTAATGGATGTGGGGGCCTTTTGGTGAGCATGATTTTTCTCTTTTTTTGGGGGGAGAGGGGCAGCACTTCAACCTTGGACCTAGGCAGCACGCATACTAGCACATTATGAAATACCTTAGAACGAGGCCCCTATAGCCCAACCCGGACAGTGCTGAGGAGGCTGACATGTTGCCTCGCTGTCTCTTCCGGGGTTGTGAGCTCCAGCGCTGTGAGTGGCGAGTGGAGTCCTCCGCTCAGGCGAATTCCGGCAGGTTAAGCTGGACCTTCGCTGCGCATGAGCCGCTGCATGCAGGCTGAATATCTCCTAAACGGTTCAGGTTTAGGATATATTCATTTTACCTACAGGTGAGCCTTAATATAGGAAAAATGGATGTTCCTTCACTTATGCTTCCTTCTTCCTCATTTAACTGGTATTTAAAGCCCAACTCCCGAGTATTTCAAAACTATCCTTACAGTGGACTGACCTCATAGTGCAAAGGCTACATGTTTTTTAAAATGAGTTGTAAAGTCTCATGGTTTTTCAACTTAATGCATTCTATGCATTAAAGTGAAAACCTTCTGTGCTGCAGCTGCCCCCCAGAGCCCCCCTTTTTCTTACCTGAACCCGATCATTCCAGCGCTGTCTTGGGTCCTCATTGTATAGATTGATAGCAGCAGGAGCCAAGGCTTGTGTAAATGAGCACAGCAGCAGGACTCTGGAGTGTGCCCGCACAGGTGCCCCCATGGAAAGGGTCTCTCCGTGGGGGCATCTGATGAAGAGGAGGAGCCAGGAGCGCCACCAGGACACCCCAGAAAACCCTTGCACAGAGCAGGTAAGTAGAACATGTTTGTTATTTCACAAAAAAAAAAAGAAAACAAACCTTTACAATCACTTTAAGTCTAGAGGTAGTGAAATAAGGTGCATTCAGGCAGGCATCTGTGTGACCAGTCCTATGAAACCTCTTCTATAAGATGCTCCAGGCTGCGGTTGTACAATTACATCATCAACTACAATGCAAGGCCAATAGCCCTCCGTTATTTAGGAGGGTGGCAAGGGACCGCACTCAAGCTGGAGCATAGGAGAGTATTAGAGCCTGCCAGAGTAGGGAATAGACATGTGCAATTAGTTTCATTCCGATTATGTTTTTCGACAAAATTTGACAAACTTGTTAATTCGGAAATATTCGCAACGGATTTAACACATTTTTCCGAAAACAAAAAGAACAATGAAAATCCGAAAATTTGAAAGAACGAAAATCCGAAAAGCTTGAAAATCCTAAATAATAACTAACAATATTAACTATTACTAACTATTAAATTATAGTTATTTGAATTTCCTTTCAAATTTGGCTGTTAGTGAACATAACAAATACAAATTTATCTGAAGTTACGAAATATCCAAAATAACGAATGTCCCACCTAAATGAATGGAACGTAACAAATTAATAATAATAAAAATGTTATTATTTATTATTATTAATTTGTTATGTTCCATTAGTTTAGATGCGGCATTCGTTATTTTGGATAAATTTGTATACTTTACATTCAACAGCCAAATTTGAAAGGAAATTCCAATACCTATAATTTAATAGTTAGTTATTATTAGTTATTGTTTCGGATTTTCAAATTTTGGATTTTTCCAAATAATCGAAATAAGGAATACTGCATCTAAACAATCATAACGAATGACCCAAAAAAAAATAAAAAAAATAAAACAAAAACAAACGTATTTTTCGGCAGTGCACATGTCTAGTAGGGGATAAGGTAATCTCAGCTCCCAACTGTCCTTAATTTGGAACAGAGTCCCTCTGTCCCCCCTTACCCCTCATTTGTCCCTCTTTTTTGGCCTATATAAAAATGCATTGTTTATCAAAAGGTTTTTTTTTTTTCTTTACAGTGTGAAACCTTTCATCCAGTTTCTAAACTGTTGCAATTGTAAATTTCAGAAGCCCATATAATAGGAATAGTGGTAAAAAAAGGACTTTTGGGTTTGACCAATCATTTTTATGTATGAATTTTCCATGTAATGGGGGTGTGGCTGGGGTATGTCCTTATTACATATTGAAAAAAGGTGTGTAATTGCACTGCTTAAAATAGATTGCCTAATTATATGACCATCCTCTGGTATTAAGTGAAAATAATCGTAGGTGCTTAACCACTTCCCGCCCGACGTCATATGATGTAGTTGACTACGAGTGGGGATATCTGAATGGTGCCTGCAGCTACAGGCACCATTCAGATATCTTCTTTTAGATCCGGCGATTCCCTGTACCGTAAGAACAATCAGCTGTTCAGGCAGCGGGAAGGGACCCCCCCCCCTCCCGCCGCAATCCATTGCTACTCCCGTCTCACCCATAAGATCGACGAGAGGGAGAAGGAATTCCATTCCAGATATTAATCAAAGAGATTTCCGGCTGGACAGATGGTCCCCGGAGTCTCTACGGTCTTTCGGAGACCGGGCATGATGTTATGAGTCACGCCCGACCTCTGCATTTGAATGCCGCCACCTCTGCTGGGAAGCCTGGATCGTTTTTTGGGTGTTTTTTTTAGGCTTCCCAGCCTAGAGCCGAGATCTGGGGACTTATTGACCCCAGGTCTCGCTGTAGAGAGGACCTGTAACGCACGATTCCTATTACAAGTGATGTTTAATTTTTTTGTATTAGGAATAAAAGTGATCAAAAAAAAAAAAAGTAAAATGAAAAAGTGTCAGCATAGAGAAAAAAAAATTTAAAGCGCCCCGTCCCCGCGCACAGAAGCGAACACATTCGTAGGTCGCGCCCACATATGTAAACAACGTTCAAACCACACATGAGGTATCGCCATAAAACGTTACAGTGAGAGCAATAATTGTAACACTAGACCTCCTCTGTAACTCTAAACTGGTAACGTGTAAAGAATTTTAAAGGGTCGCCTATGGGGGTTTTTCGCGCTATTCCACGACTGTGTGCAATTTCAAAGCGTGACATATTAGGTATCGATTTACTCGGTGTAACATCATCTTTCACATTATGCAAAATAATTGGGCTAACTTTACTGTTTTTTTTTTTAAAGCATGAAACTCTTCTTTTGTTTTCAAAAAAAAAAACGCGTTTGAAAGATTACTGCGCAAATATCGTGCGATATAAGCAATTGCAACAACCGCCATTTTATTCCCTAGGGTCTCTGCTAAAAAAACATATATAATGTTTGGGGGTTCTGAGTATTTTTTTTAGCAAAAAAAATGATGATATTTACATGTAGGAGCGAAGTGTCAGATTTGGCCTGGTTAGCAAGTGGTTAAACATAGTATAGAAAAACTCTCCTATCAAAATGATATTCATATGACATCAACACTTAATGACATAAAAAATTCCAAAACATGAAAAAAACAACAATAAAGTGAAAGTAGCACTTCCTCATAAACTATGTGCTACAATTCAAGCACTTGTCAGTGTTTAGGGCCGTTCACTTTTAACCACTAGAGATCCGTGCTATAGACGACAGACGTCTACAGCACGGATCTGAATATCCGGGTGGACGTCCATGGACATCCTCCCCTTTACACGCCCCCTGCGCGCACTCACAGGCGGCGGCCGCACGCTGCGCGGGCGTGCCCGCGGGTCGGGCGGACTCGAATTCCGCTCCTGACCCGCGATCGCCTGCAAAGCTGTAGAACAGGGAACCGCCAATGTAAACACGGCGGTTCCCCGTTCTGTGAGAGGGGGACAAGCAGATCTACTGATCCCTGTCACTGGGATCAGTTAGATCTGTTATGTCCCTGCCAAACCCGCCCCCCCCACAGTTAGAACACACCCAGGGAACATTGTTAACCCCTTCACTGCCCCCTGCAGGTTAACCCCTTCACTGCCAATGACATTTATACAGTAATCAGTGGACATTTAAATTTCTGATCGCTGTATAAATGTCATTGGTCCCAAAAATGTGTCAAAAATGTCCGACATCTCCCCCTCAATATCAAAGTCCCGATAAAAATCGCAGATCGCGCCATTACTAGTAAAAAAAAAATAATAATAATAAAAACGCCATAAATCAATTCACATAGTTTGTAGACGCGATAACTTTTGCGCAAACTAATCAATAAACGCCGATTGCGATTTTTTTTACCAAAAATATGTAGAAGAATATAAATCGGCAAAACTGATGAATAATTTTTTTTTCTATGTTTTATTTTTGGATATTTATTAGAGCAAAAAGTAAAAAATATTGTTCTTTTTTCAAAATTGTCGCTCTTGGTTTTGTTTATAGTGCAAAAAATAAAAACCGCAGAGGTGATTAAATACCACCAAAAGAAAGCTCTATTTGTGGGGAAAAAAGGACATCAATTTTATTTGGGTACAATGTCGCACGACCGCGCAATTGTCATTCAAAATGCGACAGCGCTGAAACCTGAAAATTGGTCTGGGCAGGAGGGGGGTTTAAGTGCCCAGTAAGGAAGTGGTTAAAAACAATGTGCTTCACTGAAAAAGCTTCCAAATAGTCTGCAGTTTATATCCAAAAGCATAAAGAAAAAAAAAAGGTGCAAGTGTTGAAGGTTCTTCACCATTACAAACTATGTGCTCCACTGCCACACAGGCACTTCCAAAACATGAAAAACAGCAATGAATTAAAAGTAGCACTCCCTCATAAACTATGTGCTATAGTTCAAACAAGTGTCAGTGTTTAGTCAAGGTTTACATCTATGCAGCTGCGCTTTCTTACCATTTTCTTATCACATTTTTCCTGCGATTTGCTTTTTATTTTGCTAGGCAGATTTAAAAACATAAATCACAGCAAAGTCGTTGTAAAAATGCATAAAAATAACACTTGCATTTCTGATGCTGCTCCATTGAAGTCTATTGCATGCAAAACACAAACTGCAGTGAGAAAAAAGTCCCAGACCCTTTCCAAAAAATGCAACACCGTAAAACGCACAGATGTGAACTATATCCATAGGAAACCATGTTAAATGGACTGTAGTGCGTTTCTGAATACTACAAAACGTGGCAAAAAATGCATAGGTGTGAACCTAGACTTAGGGCCCTTCACCCTTAACCACTTCAATACAGGACGTTTATACCCCCTTCCTGCCCAGACCAATTTTCAGCTTTCAGCGCTCTCACACTTTGAATGACACTCATGCTACACTGTACCCAAACAAAATGTTTATAGTTTTTTTCACACAAATAGAGCTTTCTTTTGGTGGTATTTAAGAACCTCTGGGTTTTTTATTTTTTGCGACATACGTGAAAAAAGAGGTCCAACATGCAGGGAGCACCGTCATGCATTCTAGGAGCAGAATTTTCACATCTAATTTCCTAACTAGCTAGTACATTTTTGAAGGCCTTGGAGCACCAGGACAATAGAATTGCCCAGAAAATGACCCCATTTTGGAAAGCAAACACCCCAACGTATAATTTATGAGGCATTATGAGTCTTTTGAATGGTTCATTTTTTTCCACAAAACTTCGAAAAACGTGGAAAGAAAATGAAAACGCTTTTATTTTTGCACAAAGTGGTCAATTTATAAGATATTTCTAACACATAGCATGTACATAGCAAAAATTACCCCCCAAAATATATTCTGCTACTCATCCCAAGTATGGCGAAACCACATGTGTGAGACTATTACACTGCCTGGCCACATAGAGAGGTCCAACATGCAGGGAGCACCGTCAGGCATTCTAGGAGCAGAAATTTCACATCTAATTTCCTAACGGCCTATTACAATTTTGAAGGCCCTGGAGCACCAGGGCAATGGAATTACCCACAAATAGCTGCAGGCTGTAGGCCTGGCTGCAGATAGGTACTCAGGTATTCTGATGGGCTGCAGATAGGTACTTGGGTACTTTGATGGGCTGGAGACAGGTACTCGGGTAATCTGATGGACTGGTAAAAGGTACTTGGGTACTCTGATGGGCTGCATATAGGTACTCGGTTACTCAGATGGGTTGGTGACAGGTACTTGGGTAATCTGAAGGGCAGGTGACAGGTGCTCGGGTACTCAGGTGGGCAGGTGACAGGTACTCAGGTGGGCAGGTGACAGGTACTCGGGTACGCTGATGGGCTGGTGGCAGGTACTTGGGTACTCAGATGGGCAGGTGACAGGTACTCTGGTACGCTGATGGTCTGGTGACAGGTACTCTGGTGCGCTTATGGTCTGGTAACTGGTACTTGGGTACTCTAATGAGCAGGTGACAGGTACTCGGGTACTTTGCTGGGCTGGTGACAGGTACTCAGGTTCTCTGATGGGCAGGTGGCAGGTACTCGGGTACGCTGATGGGCTGGTGACAGGTACTTTGATGGGCAGGTGACAGATACTCGGGTACTCTAATGGGCAGGTGATAGGTACTCGGGTACTCTGATGGGCAGGTGACAGGTACTCGGGTACTCTGATGGGCTGGTGACAGGTACTCGGGTGCTCTGATGGGCTGGTGACAGGTACTTTGATGGACATATGACAGGTACTCACGTACTCTGATGGGCAGGTGACAGGTACTCGGGTACTTTGCTGGACAGGTGACAGGTACTCTGATGGGATGGTGACAGGTACTCTGATGGACATATGACAGGTACTCACGTACTCTGATGGGCAGGTGACAGGTACTCGGGTACTTTGATGGACAGGTGAGAGGTACTCGGGTACTTTAATGGACAGGTGACAGGTACTCTGATGGGCTGGTGACAAGTACTCTGGTACTTTGATGAACAGGTGACAGGTACTCGGGTACTTTGATGGACAGGTGACAGGTTCTCGGGTACTTTGATGGACAGGTGACAGGTACTCGGGTACTTTGATGGGCAGATGACAGGTACTCGGGTACTTTCATGGACAGGTGACAGGTACTCTGATGGACAGGTGACGGGTACTCTGATGGACAAGTGACAGGTACTCTGATGGGCTGTGACAGGTACTTTGATGGGGTGGTGACAGGTCTTCTTTATTAGGGGGGGGGTGATCAGTGTGCTTGGTGTACACAGTAGACGATTGGTGTGTGACAGGGAGAACCGCGATAACAGCTCGTTACCGCGGTTTGTTTACATCACATGACTGGCTGTGATTGACACAGCCGGTCACGTGGTAAAGAGCCAATTCTATTGGCTCTTTACACTGATCGGAGCTGGGCTTTGTCTGAGGGACAAGCCTCAGCCCCGATCACCGGGCTGCGCGCCCCACGCGGCTTGCACGGGAAGATCGGTAGTGACCAGCTGGGATTGGACACAGCCGGTCACGTGGTAAAGAGCTAATTTAATTGTCTCTTTACCCCGATCAGGGGGGACATGACCCTCCGACACACGATCGATCTGCGATCGCTGCTCTGCGGGCCCCCAGGGGCCCGCAGTAGCGAGGAGAAGCGGCTGACGTCATATGACGTCGGCCTGGATTGATGAGCGGTTTCTGCCAACGTCATTTTACTATGACTCGGTAAGGAACTGCTTAAAAAACGATGTGCTTCACTGCAAAAAGCTTCGAAAATAGTCCATAGTTTATATCCAAAAGCAAAAAAAAAAAAGGGGGGGTGCAAGTGTTGAGGGCTCTTTACCCTTGTAAACTATGTGCTCCACTGTCACTCCACCACCAGCTAAAATGCTTGCTCACCTTGCAAGTGAATCTGTAATTTAATGCAGATCAAGCAGGCTTTTAGGACAACAATCCTTCTATAGGTATGATGATCATCTGGTCTCATCTACAAAGTATGGCTCCTAGATGCATGTGCCGACCTCAGCTGGTTGTATCACCATACGATTCGCCGTACATACTGTATAGAAAGAAAAGTCTGCATATAGTGTAGTACGGGTTTTCTCAACCTTTTAACCTTAGAGGAACCCCAAAAATAATTTTCATGTCTCGAGGAACCCTTACTAAAACCAATTCATCAGAGCTCAATAGGAACAATGCACCTTATATTGGTGGTCAATAGGAAGAATGTCCCTCCTTAAAGTGAAAAGATATTTGGTGTCATACTGCTGGCTTTGCTAAGTGGTGCTGAACCTGGAACTCTGTAGGCATCATCATATAGGTGGTTCAACAGCCACAGCTCAAGGAACTCCTAGCAACCTCTGGAGGAACCCCAGGGTTCCATGGAACCCTGGTTGAGAATGGCTGGTGTAGTATGTTCTAACAATCACATATTACTTTATCACTTTATTCATTCATAAAAATCATTTTAAAAAGTGCCAACATGGTGCTCACAAGTAAGGTTCCAATAACATTGGGTCCGGGACTGACGTCACCTGGCTCTGCATCCACGCATAATGCCACTAACCCATGTGGCTTTGTCAGGAAGTCCAATGCTTTTGGAATTTGGATATAAACTGTGGACTATTTGGAAGCTTTTTCAGTGATGCACATTGTTTTCAAAGGGTGAAGGGCTCTAAATTGTAGCACATAGTTTATGAGGGAGTGCTACTATCACTTTATAGCTGTTTTTCATGGTTTCAATTTTTTTATGTCATTAAGTGTATAAAGGGGTTGATGTCATATGAATATGATTTTGATATGAGAGATTTTCTTTAATATGTTTAAGCACCTATGATTATGTTCACCTAATACCAGAGGATGGTCATATAATGAGGCAATCTGTACATGTACTGCGGGAATGTGGCTCCGCTGTGCAAATTGCCGTATATATAAACCACAATTCACACAGCCGTAGTTGTGGGCGGTCTTGTGCCCGCCGCACGCTCCGTGAGTGTGACTGCGGGTCTATATCCGCCGGCGACCCGTGATCGCCTTCTACAGAGGAAGAACGGGGAACCACCGATGTAAACATGGAGGTTTCCCATTCTATCAGGGGGCATGACAGTGATCTACTGATCCCTGTGATCGGGATCAATTAGATCTGTCATGCCCCTGCCAGCCCAGCCCCCATACAGTTAGAACACAGTTAACCCCTTGATTGCCCCCTACAGCTTAACTCCTTCCCTGCCAGTGACATTTATACAGTAATCAGTGGCTATTTTTAGCTCTGATCGCTGTATAAATGTCAATGGTCCCAAAAAAAGTGTCAAACGTGTCCGATATAGAAACAAGAAAGAGGTACTGCGCTCCCTAAATGAAAAAACAGCAGCCAGCACGAAAATAAAACCAGTATTGTAACAATGAAAAAAGTGCTAAAGTGCAGCTCTAAAATATGCTTGTTAGCATTAAACACCATATAATATATAGAAAAATTTAAATATAAACTTAGTTCATCAGTGCCAAAAAGTGCTAAAGTGTACAATTATAGTGAACCCAATTCCGTCAAAAATATTCCTTCTTGTCGTTGAATGATGTAAGTTCATATAGAGTGTACTGATCACCCACATGCAGTGCGAACCTCCACCAAAGGGGATAATTAAATACCCTTACCAGAGTGATTCTGGGTATACGCATAACATCAAAAGGGACTTGTCAGATATCTATATGGTCCTCATCCCATAAACAGTATCCACCGCTTCCACAGAAATAAGGTAGGTATCATTCAGACAGGACCTCCAGGCTATTATGATTTGTGTGGCTGATTGTATCGAACCTCATGCAGAGATGGAAGGATACCACAGTTTTTTTTTTTTGGATATGTGTTATAGCACAAAGTAAAAAAAAAGATATATTTTTTAAAATTGTCGCTCTTTTTTGATTAAAGCACAAAAAATTAAAACCGCAGAAGTGATCAAATACCACCAAAAGAAAGCTCTATTTGTGGGAAAAAAAGGACATCAATTTTGTTTGGGTACTGGGTCGCATGACCACGCAATTGTCAGTTAAAGCGGCGCAGTGCCGAATGGCGAAAAGTGCTCTGGTCAGGAAGGGGGTAAATCCTTCGGGGGCTAAAGTGGTTAATTCCCCTGTACATCTTCTTGGCATGTTGACTTGCTAATAACAGTGGCAGACCTTAAATGTGTATGCACCCAACACAGCAAACAAAATGGTAAGTAAAGCATTTTGAAAAATCATGAGCTGTACAGAATATATTTTAGCTCAGTCTCTCAACTTTATATAAAGAAATGAATGTGTGAGCAGAACAGCCTTACATCAAAGCTTATACTCTGCCATTATGTTAATGTCATTGTACTCCCCTATAGGCTTTGTGATTTGTTCAGGTTTGCAACTGTAACAATACCGGCACCAGGGATGGGCAGCATGTGAAAGCTTTGATTCATTCAATGCTACTTTAGGTAGATAAAAAGAAAACACTTTTTGTAATGCTTGTGCAAGCAGGTGCATATAGATATTTTGTTTCATATAAGGAATTGAAATTCTAAAGTATTTGTGTGCCGAGATGACCCTGATGTGCATATCAGAAGGTTGGGAATGTAAATCCAATGGATGTATGTATTATTCATAAATACAGTAAGGGAAACCGGTGCTGAGAGAAATACAGAGGCTGCCATCTACTTCAATAAATGCCACCTGCCTGACTGTTAAACTGATCCAATATCTCCTGAGTCACTGTCCTGGAACAAGATTGAAGGTCAGAATAGAATCGGACTTCAATGGCTCAAAATCCCAGAGGACAGTGACAGCCAGGCAACTAGCATTTTTAGTAGAAAACCAAGAGCAACAGCCTAGATCTCAGGAAATCTGACTACACTCTAGACTTTCAGCATTACATTTACATCTAGGTCACTAAATGAAGCATACTTATTTTCTATGATACCCAGTGCCATCTAGTGGCCATAATGCAGTATTTTCCCCATTCATAAATTCCATTTGCAGAGAATATAGCCGGAGAACATTTGCCCCATTCGAACAGAATGAATTTACATGCAGTTTTGATGGAGGAAACAGCTATGCAGATTTTTTACAAATACAGCCCCAGTTATGGTTGCCACCTCATCCCTTTAAAACCAAACACATACTAATTATAAATGTTCTGTGGCGGAATAACGTAGTAATTAAACTCAATTGGTGCCTTATCTGCATTAAATTAGCCTCAGAACCTGTGTAATTCATATGGGTTTAAAGGGATGAGGTGGCAACCATGGGCGTCCGCAGGTAGGGGCAAGGGGGGGCAATTGCCCCCCCCCCCGGAATCAGGGATCAGAATAGGGGTTCCCCACTAGGTCCTTATCCCCTTGAGCCATGTATGCAGTTTCTGACCATCTCCTGTACTATGTCCGCAGTCTCTGACCGTCTCCTGTACCATGTCTGCAGTCTCTGACTGTCTCCTGTATCATGTCCGCAGTCTCTGACCATCTCCTGGATCATGTCTGCAGTCTCTGACCGTATCCTGTATCATGTCCGCAGTCTCTGACCGTATCCTGGATCATGTCTGCAGTCTCTGACCATCTCCTGTACTATGTCTGCAGTCTCTGACCGTGATAATGTAATTATGACATTGTCAAAAAGGGGCAGAGCATGGATGACCTTGAAATTATGCCCCCCCCCCTGGAAAAAGTTCTGCGGACGCCCATGGTGGCAACCCTATGCCCCAGTTGCTGCAGTAGCACTTATGCGTTAGCCAACATGGGGATTTCAGATCTATGCTTTATTCGAGAATATCCAATTCAACATTCAGTTCTTCGCTTTCCACATTCAGCAACTTCAGAACGCAAGTGCCTGTGTACAGTAGCTGAAAAGAACAGTGATAAAAATTGTTCTTTCAGCTCTGCTAAGAGTGGACCATTCAATAGCCTTATAAGACTGCATTAATACATTTCTGACATATCACAATAAATTATAAGGGCTCGTCAACGGTGCTCGCTGAAGAGCAATGTTGGATCACTCTTCAGAGGGCATTTGACGGGGGGTCAAATTGCCTCCTCACTGCCTGTTTTAAGCCCTTAAAACCTACAGCACTGGCAGTATCAGCATGGCCCCATTCAGGTGAATGGGTTGCAGTACCACCTGCGAAGTGTGACAGTGGGTATAATTTTTGTTTTGCATTGCAGCTACAGTATGTGAACATGCCCGTCCGCTGCTGTCATTGCAACTTAAAGAATATGTAAACCCAACATTTTATAATCCTGATATGTGCCTGCTGTACCATGTACTTGTATGAAATGTATCTTTCTCTTCTCTTTGTATTGCTTCCTTTGTGGGAAATCCCTGGTGTTCCTGTCATTCCCTTTGCTTTCCTATTGAAACTGACCACACTAAGTAGGAAAGCACAGCGTGATTAGTTCTGTAGCTATGCTGGGAACCGAGAATAAGGAAAGGGAAGACAGTCACCCAGGGTGACATAAATGATATTCCTTTATTTAAAAATTTAAAAGACATGTACAACGCTGTAGAAATAGCCTACATGTTTCGGACCTTAGTTAGTCAGTCCTTAGTCGTGGCTGTGGGGGGAGGTTGTAGGGCCTTTGCACTTGTTTTCCCATGCTGGGAACTCAGTGTGCTTAACTCCAATGATCAGACTTGACACCCCCAAAAATCCCAAGACTAGTGGGTTCTAAGAGACATTTTTCAACTGCAAAAATGTTCAAATGCCCAAAAACGCAGCTCACCATAATTTTTTGGGCATTTTTGATACATTGAAAAAAAAAACACCGCTAAAAAACGCTAATGCGGAAAAAAAAACACTAATGCAAGAACGCTGAAAAGAGCTGGAAAACGCACTACAAAGCTACTGATGTTTTTATAACGTTTTTTTAACGTCCTGTGTACATGAGGCCTTAGCACTAAAAGCACTCTGAGTTTAAAAGGGTTGTAAACCCTCACAGTTTTTCACCTTAATGCATTCTATCCATTAATGTGAAAACCCTTTTGTTGTGCAGCTGCCCCCAGAGCCCCTGTTTACTTACCTGAGCCCAAACGTTCCCACATCGGGGACAAGCACACCCGCTCCAGCCGGTGTCTTTGGTCCTCATTGGATAGATCGACAGAAGCGCAGCCATTGGCTCCCACTGTTGTCAATCAAATCCAATGATGCGGGAGCCGGGGGCGGGTCTGAGTCCTACTGTCTGTGTCAAGGGATGCAGAAGCAGGACTTGGGAGTGCGCCCGCACGGGTGACCCCAGGCAGAGGTGGCTCTCTAATTAGGCAAATTAGGCAGTCGCCTAAGGCCTCACACTCGAGGGGCCTCACCACTGCCTAATTTGACACTGACACCAGAACCGAGATAGAGAGTACTGACACCAGTACTTTAAAGGTCTTATTATATGCAATTTATAAAGTTAATTTTTTTATCTCTTGAATTATTTTTCCCATTATGGGCGTGAGTAGGGCCTCATGCCTAGGTTTTGCCTAAGGCCTCACAAAGCTCAGAGCCACCTCTGACCCCAGGGAAAGCTCTTCCCTGAAGGATCACTTGATGCGGGGAGGAGCCAGGAGCGCCGCTAGGGGACCCCAGAAGAGGAGGATCGGGACCACTCTATGCAAAACCCTTGCACAGAGGAGGTAAGTATAACATGTTTGTTATTTAAAAAAAGCTGAACCTTTACAATCACTTTAAATTCAGTGTTTTTTTACTAGGCTGAGATGGTTTGCTGCAGGCAGAAGCAGGCATTTCTTCTTCTGGTGATCAGACTGTACATTGCAACTTTACAGCAGGTCACAAGGTGAGAGGCTGCAGCAAGGGGCTGATGTGCGTCAAACATTTGTGAACACAATCGATAACCGCAGGGGTACCTGGATTTATAAAATGAATGACATCTCTGGGCCAGCTTCTCAGGCTCCAACAAGTAGATGGTGACCGTGGATAAGATCTGAACAAAAATGTCCTTCTGATGAGCTAAATGGGTAAAGGCATGGTTGGAGGGGGGCTTCTGTGATCTCTGTGAGAGGTAATAAATAAATAAGTTACACTTACACATTACTTTTTTAAGGGGTAGCACCAAAGATAAAGAAGATGGATACAGCACAAAACACATAAGATGAGGGGTGACCTAAAAACACAAAAACTCATGTACAGCAGCATCTGTCTTTACAGGTTATTAATAATTAATATTTAATTAATAATAAAGGTTATTGGCAGAAACAACCCTGATCAGCTGGATTGTATACCTTCTATATAGTATTCTTTATGGATTAGGGCTTTATTGTAAGGTGTAATGGATTGTGGGGAAGTGTGCTGCGTAAAGTGTTAGCGCTATATAAATCCTCTATAATAATAATAACCCATACACCCGGTATAGTAACACTGAGCACAGACAAACGGGTTAACCTCACTACTATATGCATAAGGTCTATTACAGAAAGCTTTAGTCGTGCAAAGGTTAATGAATGCTGGCAGGGGAAGCGGCAGTGATGCAGGACAGGCGTGTACTGATCACACACAATGACAGGAAGGACATAGGAGTCCACAAGCCCCCACTCCCTGCTGAAACATCATCTAGGGTGGAGGAGGGGGGGGAGCACACTCACATCTGCAGAGCATTGCATCCTATCCACGGCACACCTTTTCATCACTTGGAAAGGATCACCTGTAACATGGGGGGGATTGAACAATAGGTTAGCATTTTCACATTTCCATACGTGTATAAAGGTTCCTTTGAAAATCTCGGTTGGCAGCGCACTGGTTTATCCCTGAAGACTGTGGCACAGCATTCGTTCTCCGCCTTACTAGTGTTGCTTCTCATGCTGAAAGGTTAAACCACATTGTTAAAAAAGAAGTTCCATTTACGCATCTACATTCAGGAGACAGACAGATCCTAACCATGAAGCTGCTTTCTTTCTTCACAACGCTGGCATATTACAAATGATGCCAATTATCCCGCTATTGTTCTGTAGATACCAAGCTTGGCACCCTAATAATAGTTTGCACAATCAGTGTCTGTGCCCTCCCCAGAGGCACCCTGTTGTCTGATGTTCCTTTAAACAGGAAAAGAGCCCCTCCGCCCTGTACCATGCTTTAATCCCTGTAATACAGAGGGCAGAGGTCAGCTCCCACCTTGTAGAGGGCACAGCACAATGGGATAGGGAAGCACTGGAAATGGTGTGAGATACAGTCTTTTGTACCAGGCTGGCATTTCCTGAATGACATTTCATGGGCACTACACATAATGGCCAGAAAAAAAATCAAAGGATATTTATTCCTGAAATCCTCCCATAGAAGCATAGCAGAGTAAACCATAGTTGGAGATGGAAAACCATGGCTAAGGGGAGCGCTACTGACAAACTGACCACACAAATTGAGTCCTTTATGTGCACAGCGACTACTTAGGTTGCATACGTTTCAAACTGGTTACTCGAACTCCAGCCAAAGACAAGATAAAAACTACTAAAAAAAGATTAAAAGAGAAAATAACATCTTTTAATCATAAGGGTATTTGACTGACCACCCACAACCACTGTGTTACCCCAAGCATCATGACCACTCCTGCAGAGGGGGGAGGGAAATGGGAAGCAGGGAGTTTATAGGTGTGGGATGCCCCCCTTCTTTGGCACCCGTTTTACTTCCCCTTCCCCCAGCCCTTCCTCTGGCCCCATAGTCCTAATTTGGCCAGCCCCCCCCCCCTCCTTCCCTTCCGATTCCTTTCCCCTCATTTACCCCACTCGTTCCTCTTTTGGTTTCCCTCCACACTGTCCTCCTCTCTTTGTTCCACCTGTTCTACGTCTGTCTTCTGTGCCCACCTCTCCACCCTTTCTTGCTGCTACACCCTTCCCTCCTTTGCCATCCCACCCCTCCTGCACAGTTTGGTGGTCTAAGATCCCACCTCTTCCCTTCAACAAGTATTCCACCAGGCCACTACCCGTTGCCCTCTTGCTCCAACATGGCCTTGTCTTTTAACCGACGGGCCCCCACCATAAAGGGATCTCAGCTCACTGCATGATGCCACCTCCTCAGCCAACCCCCCCCCCCCCCGTGGGTCCTTAGTTTCTTTAATTTCACATCTTTGTGGCTCATGTCTGTTACTTACATAATTAACCTGTGTCATTAAAACTGTTCCTGCTCCTGATATGCTGTACTGAACATTTGCTATAGGAACATTTTTTTTATGCATGTGTTATGTTTACCTTTCATATTACATGTTTTGGTCCTTCAGGCCCCCATTCCTTCCCCATAGTCTATGAACCCATTGTACCTAAGTAAAATGTTTTGTAGGGAAAAAAAAAATGAAAATAACAAAAATCTGATTTTGCTGCAATATTCACCTGTGATACAGAGATTTCCCTTGCAGTACTTTTTTCTGCCTCTAGATGTCTTCAGTCTGATGGCCAGCATCATTTAAAGGGGTTGTAAACCCTCGCAGTTTTTCGCCTCAAATATATTCTATGCATTGAGGTGAAAAACATCTTGTAGTGCACCAGCCCCCCCAGAGCCCACCCATTTACTTACCTGAACCCAATTGTTCCAGAGCAGGGGACAGCACACCTGCTCCAGCCGGCGTCTCGGGGCCTGACTGGATAGATAGATAGCAGCGCAGCCATTGGCTTCAGCTGCTGTCAATCAAATCCAATGACGCCAGAGCCGCAGCAGCAGGACACGGGAGCGCGCCCGCACGGGTGCCACGAAGGAAAGCGCTTCACCGACGGGGCACTCGAGAAGAGGAGGGGCCAGGAGCGCTGCTGAAGGACCTCAGAAGAGGAGGAACAAAACCAACTGCACAGGCACAGAGGAGGTAAGTATAACATGTTTCCTTTTTTAAAAAAAAACAAAGGTTTAAATATCCTTTAAACTACAACGAAAGGCAACATACATATTTTAGTAATTCCTCATAGACCTGAAAATTACACATGGTAATAAACATAATAACTGAAATTGTTATTTTCCTACCATATACTGCAATTCTGGTCTATAATCCCCTCCAGCAGACCTCCTTTGGTGTATACAAGTAATGATGTTGGGAGGAGTTGAGCAGAGCTCAGATGTAATTTCCTGTCAGTGAAATAGCTTGTCTAGCTATCAGTCCTCCAACTTTCTATGATGCTCAGTCTATTTTACATAACACACACCCATCTGCCAATCAATAGATGGGTTTGTGCTATGTAAAAGAGCCACAAGTCAGTATAGACAAGCTAGGTCTAGGATCTAAAGCAGTGGGCGGGCAAAGGAGGGACAGAGGTGGGAGTGGATGGGGCTTCACGGGCCGGTCATGGGCGGAGCCAAACCGGGCTTCTATGTAGAATGAAATCCCTAATTTCCCATGTGATACAAAGCCCCTCCCCCCGCTGATGTTAGGACGTTTCTGCAGAGAGATAGACTCAAATGGGGACAACAGGAGTTCAACCCAGGCAATTCAAAAAAACAGGAAATAAAGTTGTCACCTCAGTAAATGAAGAGCACATGAGAGCAGGGGACAAGGTAGAGATCTCACCAACCTTACTACTTTTTGCAAAACAATCACTGACATGTTTAACAGACTGTATAGGTGCATAACATATTGATTTCTTCATTTTGACCATAGTTCTACTTTAACTGCCATTTTCTAAGTCCTGTACAGTGAAAGGAGAAGTAGCACAGTGACAAGCCCATCTTTTTTTCACTCTGCTTTATCTTCCTATCAGCATGCTTCTGGTCAGCACCTGAACTAATTTGCTCCTTGTACTGTGTTTTTTTTCACTCATACTCCAGCTTTTCTGTAAAGAGATTGCAAGAGGATGATACCAGGTCAGTCCCAGTTTAGTAGTGGAAATGAGCTTGGGCGTCCTCCAAACCCATCTCTAACCCAAACTCTGAACTCCTACTTTTATGATCTCCCAGGGAGCTGCGGGCCAGGCTCACATAAGCTGTGGGCCAGGGAATGACCCAAGACACAGTTTATTGGAGTATAAAAATAGGGGTTCAGAGTTCAGGTTAGAGATGAGGAAGATGCTCTAGCTTAGCTCCATTTACTTAAAAGGATTGTTTTTCTCAACAAAACTTGAGTTTCACTTTACAAACGGCAGAGGCAGTCAATCAATAAGACACTAATGGAGGAGGTGTGCTGGATACTGTTCTATGATGATCACTCTTGTCAGTGTATGTGGAACGGTAAAACCACTAAATACCCTTTGTATGATGCCCTGGGCTCTGGGTTTTTGCCGTTTTGGCCATGAGTAAAAAAACGAGCAATAAAATTAGTGTTGGTTTTAGAAGAACTCCATTAGGTCACCGTGTAATTTAAAAAAAATATATATCCATCATTGGTTTCTATTAGGTCAAGCTTCAATTTTGGGCTCATTTTCTTTGCGTCATAATTACAGCCATAATAAACTGAAAAATACAGCCCCTTAAAGTGGTAGTAAACCCTCCTATCATTTTCAGCCATCTTGGCCTCTGTTTAATCTACAACTGCCATGATGCTGCACATGTGATCAGCTATGACACCAGCCATTGGATGGTTTGACAGTTTGGTTTAGAGCACAACCAATGGGAGTGTTACATTTCCCGCACGTGCTGGAAATGTAACTGGTTTTTAAACTGTTTAATGGATGGGTATACTACTGCTTTAACCACTTCCCGCCCGGCGCATTGACAAATGACGTCCGGGCGGGTGGCTCATTATCCTGACTGGACGTCTATTGACGCCCTCAGGATAATCCGCGATCGCGCGCCCCTGGGGGTGCGCATCGCGGCGATCAGTGATGCCGTGGGTCAGGCTGACCCACCGCATTACCGACCGAGGTAAAAGGCTTCAATCCAAAGCCTTTTACCATGTGATCAGCTGTGACCAATCACGGCTGATCACAGTGTAAATAGGAAGAGCCGTTTATCGGCTTTTCCTCTGCTCAGGTCTGCAAACCTGAGCAGCGGAGAGCCGATCGGCTGCTCTCCTGACAGGGGGAGGGCTGTGCTGAATATTTATCAGCGCAGCCACCCTCAGGATCACCCCACTGGACCACCAGGGAGCCGGATCAGGACCACCAGGGAGCCCCCCCCGGACATCACACAGAGGCCGTCCAGGACCACCAGGGAAGGACCACAGAGGCCGCCCAGGACCACCAGGGAGCCCCCACTAGACCACCAGGTAAGGGCATTATTGTGCACTGTAGGGATGGCACTGTGCCCATTTAAGATGCCTGCCAGTGCCATCCCTAACAGTGCTTGTTGCACCTGTGCCCACCACTGCCACCTATAAGTGCCCACCTGTGCCCACCTGTGACACCTATCAGTGCCCACCTGTGTCACCTATCAGTGCCCACCTGTGCCATCTAAAAGTGCCCACCTGTGCCACCTAAAAGTGCCCACCTGTGCCACCTAAAAGTGCCACCTATCAGTGCCCATCAGTGCCCAGTGCCACTTATCAGTGCCGCCTATGAGTGTCCATCAGTGCCACATATCAGTGCGACGTATCAGTGCCCGTCAGTGTTGCTTGTCAGTGCCGCCCATCAGTGCTGTATATGTGCCCCATCATCAGTGCAACCTTATCAGTGCCACCTCATCAGTCCAATCTGTACTGCCTCATCAGTGCCCGTCAGTGTAGCCTCATCAGTGCCCATCAGTATAGCCACATCAGTGCCCATCAGTGAAGGAGAAAATGTACCTTATACAAACTTTTGTGACAGAAACAAAGAAAAATGTTTTTTTTTTTCAAAATTTT
>BLSH010199639.1:196716-214332 GCA_018402905.1 Glandirana rugosa | reverse complement strand
GGTTTGTAAACTAAGACCCCATACACTATTAGATTTTCTGCAGATTTTTGTCTTCAGATTTACCAAAACCATATAATAGGAGGTCGAACCTTAAAGCCTCGTACACACGGTGCGACGGTCGTATGAAAACGGTCATATGACTGCTTGTTGTACGATCATCCGACCATTAGTATGCGCAATTAGAACAGCCGAAGTGCGACGGTCGTACAAACATCAGTTGGATGAGCAGACTAGAAAACTTTGGTTGTACAACAAGCAGTCGTACGACTGTTGTATCGTGTGTACAGAGAAGTTGGGCCAACAAGTTGTATGTGCAAAACACGCATGCTCAGAAGTCAGGAACGCTCGGAAGTGTCCGTTCGTATAAACCTACGTTCCTAATTCACAAATCACATTCACCTGCACTTCCTCTTTATACGCTCGTAGCACGTCACTACGTTCCACTTGGTTGTACAATCGCTCAGTGCACGTCAGTATGCGAGACACAACAGCCGACATACGATTTTGGATGTCTGGTCATACGACCGTCGCACCATGTGTACAAGGCTTAAAAGTTTCAATTTGTATGCAGATCCGACTTGCGGGGCAACTTTGCTAGGCGATCTGAAAGCAACTTCAGCGCGACTTTGGGCAACTTTAGCGCAACTTGAGGCGACTTACAACACGACTTCATGCCAGGCGACTTTGCTGTGGCCAATCAGAGAAGGGAGGGAGGGGGTTGCCCTAAAATAAATTCTATTCTTTTCACTGTGAAGTCGCTTCTGTTTAGATGGGGGATCCGACTTGGAGGCAACTTCCATTGAATTCTATGGGCACAAGTCGGATAGAAGTCGCCTCCAAGTAGTACAGGAATCTCATCTGAAGTCGCCTTGAAGTCGGAGCGACTTCAGTAGTGTACATTAAGACAGCGCCCATTCACTTCAATGGGATTTCTTGTGTCAAGCGACCTGGGGCGACTCAAGTTGGATTGCAAGTCGCCCTTGTGTGAACCGGGCCTAAGATCCCATACACACTATCCAACTTTTGCTGTCATAATTCCTTCAGGTTTACCAAAACCATGTAGTGCAATGGCCTGCCTGATTACATAGAAATTTCAACTCCTAAGGTTTGACCTCATATTATATTAAATCTGAAGGAAAAAATCTACAGAAAATCGAATAGCATATATGGGGTCTTATTGTGTGAAGATCTCTGAATATTTACTTCCTTGGATCCTGTGACATGTATTTACTAAGCCCTGTGGGTAAGCACTGCTGTGTCACACATTTCACAGAGCCTGCCTTCTACAGAGGTGCTAAGAGGAGGAGTTTCAGGAGGCGGAGTCAGTAGAAGATGTAACAAGCTACCATGGGATATGTAGAAATTAAAGTAAACAGCATCCACTCACCTGCTGCCGCCACGTCCCTCACCTTGCTGTGTCACTGCCGCATCACCAGCCGTCCCATTAAATTGAATGGACTGTCAGTGAGTCAACAGCAGGTCAGAGGAGGAGTCCCTGTGGGACAGTGATGACACCAGTTGCTCTTTAAAAATTATGATTTAAATCAAGCCTTTTTTTTTTTAACATAAAGTTTATTCAAGTTTTATGCTGTACAAACAGTGTCAGCGGTACAATCTTAGTAGGCACAGATGAGTCACAATCCATAGCAAGGGTCAAATACTCATTTATACATTCAGTGTAGGAGCCATCATAGCAGAAATTAAACCTTACTGTAGTGGGGAGATGGGGGGGGGGCAGCCACTAGGCGAAAATGTACGCTGGCCAGAGTAGGGTGGTTAGGGCACCCACACCCAGCATCGCGGGAATCCTAAGGATGAACAGGTGGAGGGGGGGTACTCTCGGGGATCCCTGAATACAACCCAAGGCCTGCAGTCCGGGTCATCAGCACCGTCAATCAGCAGTCGCCCACGGACAGGGCCTCAGCACCACCGCCAGTCAATAATCACTAGACCAATATTTAAGTACTTGCCAACCTCCCTCCGCCCCACTTGTGTACTTTGAGAATGAAAGGTGGATGCCTCCGAGCCCTACCCCAGTGTCAGCTGCCTCTTCCGGACCCAGGCCACCCATATTTTCTCAAATTTTGTGGGGCAGTTACGTCCTGCATAGGTCCGTTTGTATAAAGGTAGAGCCATATTTATAAGAGTTCTCCATTGTCGAATTGTCGGGGGGAGGGCCTTATTCCACTGGAAGAGTATCGCTTTCCTCGCATAGAAAATCAAGCCTTTTTACTAGTGATTTAAATCAGGATTTAAATCGACTTGACTTAAATCAAATCCACCCTGCTACCATACAACGAAACAGCCCAAGTGTATACAGGAATCAAAATATCTTCAGTCCAGCTCCTCCCAGGACATGCCCTCAATGCTTGGGAGGTGTCGAGCTTAAGCCGTTTTAATTCTGCTATACACTCGGGCTGTTTCTTCAGTGTGCAGTGCTACCTTCTTGCTTTCTTTACACATGTACACCAAAGCAGGGACGGGCTCTTAGCGCTGGCACCCACCTTCAATGTGAGTCACTGGAGACATGTGGGGTGATTGCTTTGAGCAGCACCCATAAGCATTTCTACACATTATGGTCACATACTGTTTGTATTATATTTCAGTACTGTTTTTATAAAATCAAAATGTATGCTGTGAACATAGATTTCCTTTATGTTCAGAGAATCAGATGAGCGTTTAGATACCTGTAGCTCAAAGCCTGATGCTACACAAGCTACTTATTGAAGCAGAAAGGGGTATTTTTAGCTCTACAGACTTGAATGGGAAATGCACAAATTTTAGGCATTCTTATCCTGTAAGAACTAATCTCCACCTAGTGCTTTCCGTTGGCTAAAACAGAAACGCCTCAAGCTTATATAAATGTAGCGCCCCCATAGTGAATAGGTGCTTGTAGAGTAGATTTTTGTTAAGGGAGGCAAATGTATCCAGGCCTGACTGAGGTGCAGGCCTGGTTGTTTTGATGTGGGCAGGGGAGTGGCCCAGGGAGAGTTGGAGACTGCAGGAAGGAACACCCATTGGTTACTCCTCCGCTTTGGGTCCAGAAGGCTGTGGAAAAAGTGGATGGATGAGGAGGTGCAACTCTCTGAGGTATACTAACCACTTCAGCCCCCGAAGGATTTCCCCCCTTTAGGACCAGAGCACTTTTTGCAATTCGGCACTGCGTCGCTTTAACTGACAATTGCGTGTTCGTGCGACGTTGTACCCAAACGAAATTTGCGTCCTTTTTTTCCCACAAATAGAGCTTTCTTTTGGTGGTATTTGATCACCTCTGTGCCATTTCTGATCACAGCAATAAACAAAAAAAGCGACAATTTTGCAAAAAAAAAACAAAACAAATTTTTCTTACTTTTTGCTAAAATACAAATCCAAAAAAAAAAAATAAAAAAAGATTTTTTTTTTTCATGGGTTAGGCCGATTTATATTCTTCCTCATATTTTTGGTAAAAAAAAATATATATATAAATAATGCAATTGGTTTATTAAGTGGTTTGCGCAAAAGTTGCCGCATTTATGAATGATGAGAATTAATTTATGGGGTTTTTATTTTTTTTTATATTTTACTACTAATGGCAGCAATCTGCGATTTTTAGCGGTACTGCGATATTGCAGCGGACATGTCGGACCATTTTGACACTTTTTGGGACCATTGGCATTTATACATCGATCAGTGCTATGAAAATGCACTAATTACTGTGTAAATGTCATTGGCAGTGAAGGGGTTAACCCGGAGGGGGCGCTTTAAGGGTTACCTGCGTTCCCTGAGTGTGTTCTAAATGTATGGGGGCTGCGCTGGCAGGGGGAGGGGAGTGATCACGGCTTCCATATACAGGAAGCCTGTGATCACATCCCTTCCCCCTCTGTCAGAATGGAGATCCGTGTTTACATGAATGGACCTCCGTTCTCTCACTGCGGGGGAGCCATCGCGGGTAGCTGGCGGCGATCGAGTCTGCCCTACCCGCTCCCTGGCCCCCGGAACACACTTGTTATCGCGGCCGCCGTCAGGTGACAGCGGTTTGCGATAATGAACCACTTTGCCGCCGTCAAGCCACGGCGGGTGGTCGGCAAGTGGTTAACCACTTCAGCCCCGGAACGATTTCACACTTTAGGACCAGAGCACTTTTTGCGATTCGGCACTGCGTCGCTTCAACTGACAATTGCGCGGTCGTACAACGTTGTACCCAAACAAAATTTGCGTCCTTTTTTCCCCACAAATAGAGCTTTCTTTTGGTGGTATTTGATCACCACTGCGTCATTTCTGATCGCCGCTATAAACAAAAGAAGAGCGAACATTTTGCAAAAAAAAACAAATTTCTTACTTTTTGCTAAAATACAAATCCAAAAAAAAAATATAAAAAAACATTTTTTTTCACCGTTTTTGGCCGATTTATATTCTTCCTCATATTTGTGATAAAAAAAATCGCAATCGGCGTTTATTGATTTGTTTGCGCAAAAGTTGCCGCGTTTACGGACGATGAGAATTCATTTCTAGGGTTTTTATTTTTTTTTATTTTTTACTAGTAATGGCAGCGATCTGCGATTTTTAGCGGTACTGCGATATTGCAGCGGACATGGCATTTATACAGCGATCAGTGCTATAAAAATGCACTGATTACTGTGTAAATGCCATTGGCAGTGAAGGGGTTAACCTGGAGGGGGCGCTCTAAGGGTTAACTGTGTTCCCTGGGCGTATTCTAACTGTGTGTGGGCTGCCCTGGCTGGGGAAGGATAGTGATCACAGCTTCCCTATAGAGGAAGGCTGTGATCACAGTCCTTCCCCCCCTCACAGAACGGAGATCTGTGTTTACATACACGGACCTCCGTTCTTTCACTCCAGGGGGGAGCATCGCGGGTAGCTGGCGGAGATCGAGTCCACCGCACCCGCTCCCTGGCCCCCCGGAAGACAGTGAGCACGCTCGATCTGGCAGCTGCCGTCGTATGACGGCGGTTTGCCTAGCAGAGCCATCTTGTCGCCGTCAACCTGCGGTTGACGGTCGGCAAGTGGTTAAGGAACCCTGACCAATCCCCAACCTGGATTGGCAAGGGACAGGCCTCCTTAAATATTGTGGTCTGTACAGCTGGGAGAGGAGAGTGTAGGGTGGAAGAGTGGAGATGTAGCAGAGTTTGCCGAGGCCTCACCTGGGAGCCCCTAGTCGGGGGGAGGGGTGACCTTGAAGCCTGTTGGCTTGGGTGCAGCCAGGAGTAGAGAAGAGATCCTGGAGTAGCACAAGGGAGCAGGAGAGCAACAGAGAGGCTACAGTAGAGGCTCTTTAAAGGTTCCACCGGTGTTGTTTGTGAGTGTCCACCCTGGGAGCTGGAAAGTGGACTGGAGCAGGCTGGGAGTGTACAGTGGACAGTCTGTGGAGGTCAAAGGAGCCAGTCAGGGAAGCAGGGTCACTAGGCAGTGGAGCAGGCAGGAGCAGCCAGGAAAGCTGAGGTTGCCTGGAAGAGGATTGGCTGGGAACAGTAGTCCATCGTACACTAGCTAGCACCAATGTACTCAGCTACACTTTGAGGGCCCTTGGCCTTACAATCTGAAGGTCTGTGGCCCTTGCCTGTAATGGGCGGTCCAGAGGTCCTGCAAACAGAGGCACAGGGCTCACCATGTGCTAGCTAGGCCGGAGGAAGATATAATGGAGGCCTGATAAATATCCTTTCAGGCCTCACCTGTGAAAACCAAGTGTGTGCAGGAGAGACAAAATAAGGAGAAAGTGAGAGTTGAAGCAAGTCTGTGCTGGAGGAAGATGGAGTGTACATACTGCAGTGTATATAGGAGGTCCCATGTTTTGATACATTTGGGGCATCCCACAGTCACCCCTACCCCATCCAAGTTTTATCCCCTAATAGAACACAAAGAACCAGCCTGTTCCGTGACTCTGGATGAAAGGGCAAATGTGTGATGGAGGGCAGAGTGACAGGTGGACCACTGCAACCAGCCACCCCTAAGGGGGCCATTGGCTACATACACATGAAAAACAGTTTGAAATACACTTCTAAATTGTTTGTATATGCGTGAAAGTGCGTGCAAAAATGCTAAAAAGAAAATATTACGCCTGAAAATCAATCTGCTCAGCTGTGAATGCAGTACCTGAAAGGTACTCTGCGTTCTATGGATTCCTGTAGCACATTTGTAAAGCACACCACTGTGCTTTATAAATGGACCAATATTTTTTAGCTTTTCCCTTTTAAGCTAATTTATAATAACGGTGCCCCTAATTTCATAAATGAAGGAAAACCCTCATGAAAGAAACATGGAGGCTGCCACAACTGAACTTTCTATTGGAGAAAGTCATGACTAATCACAGGTTTCCTTTTACTGTAAAAATATTTGCAAGAGAAAAAAAAATTGGGGGGGAGATCCTGTCCTTTCCCTATCTCCTCCCTTGGTTAACCGTGTTAACCCCCACACACCCACGTTACAGGCCACTGTGTGCCCTCATCTGTCATTGTACAGTTACCGCTGTTCTTATATTCATTAGCAGATGGAGCAGAGCAAAGCATTCTGGGAGGCTTCTCTGGGCTCTGTGAGTGGAGCGACTTTAATTAGTGACAATTCCAGCAGTGAAAGAATAGAAAAGCAAGCTCCCATTGAGAAGAGAATGAAACAGAAAAGTCAGGACAGAGGTGGCTAAGAGCTTTTGTGCAGTTTAAGCTGGAGTGACAGAACTGCACATACTAGTTAGACAACAACAGTATTATTTAACTTGATTACCATAAAAAAAAATGTATATTAAAGTAATTGTAAAGCGTTCTTTTTTTAATTAAAATAATAAACATGCCATTGTAACCTGCTCTGTGTGACATCTGAAGACAGAGCAGCCCTGATCCTCCTCTTCTGGGGTCCCCCACCGGCACTCCTAGCTCCTCCTCTTCAGTGAGTGCCCCCATAGAAAGCTGCTTTCTATGGGGGCACTCATGTAGGCTTGCTCCCGAGCTGCCCTGTCTAGGTCTATTGACACACACAGCACGGTTCGCCCCCCACCCCATCGCAGAATTTGATTGACAGCAGCAGAAGCCAATGGCGCACGCTACTATCAATCTGCCCTGTGAGGGGGGGGGATACTGCTCTCAGGCACAACACTGGATAGAGATCCGGCTCAGGTAAGGATAAAGGGGTTGAGTGGGAGGGTGTTTTATCTTAATGCATAAAATGCTTTAAGGGAAAAGTATGGCCAAAGCTATTTTGACTATACTTCTCCTATGGAACACAGGAGTGCACTTCATTCTTCACTCCTGATACCTGTTTTCATCCGACAGCTAAAGTCTGGTTGATGTCACTCAGCTGGTCCAGGCTCAGGAAAGATCCCAACTTTACAGACAGGATCCACCCAGATGCCTGAACCTGCAGCTGGCTCAGCCTCTCAGTGAGCCGCTGAGAGCCTGAGCCAGCCACTCCCATAGCCCGACACTCCATTGAGCTCTGGAGGCAGAGCCATCTTTACGGTGGGGCAAAAGGTGCAGCTGTCCCTGGCAGAGACGTTGTTTTGAGGTCCGAAGCCCCTTTGAGCCCGCAAATAGTTTTTCTGGTGTAGCTGGGCAGCAGATCCTCTCCCCCATCCCCCCCAACGCATCTACCTGCCCTCTCTGCTAGCTTACTGTGCATGCAGCCGATTGTGCTGTGACAGGGGAGAACGAGCTACGAATTGTCTAACTCCCTGCTTGCCCCCTCCACTTCCTGTCAGGAGCATGAAGATTAACCACAGGTACGGGTTCTGTGTAATTACTGCCTGCTGTTTTTCCCATGCTGTTGACTCCTCCCCCCCCCGCTGTTAACAGGAGAGGGGGGGTGGTAGGAGTCCACACACGCAGTGTTAATAAACCAGATAGAGGACCAGAACAGGTCACTGAAGTGGCAGTGGAATGCCTGTACTAATTCCCAGCTCTCCTCCCTTCTAGCAGCAGGAATGGGCCAATCAGCAGGGAGTAGAGGAGCATCGTGGGACATGTAGTCCTCAGAGACAGGCTATCCATTGAAAATAATGGAGGGTGAACTACAGCCCCCACCAAGCTTTACAGCAGCAATGAAGAGGGAACCAGAATTTCCCAGGCAAAGTTTGCTCCTCAGGTTGGCCACCCGGGCAGAGTGTGTGAGAGGACTCTGCTGGGGACGCCAACTGAGAGAGAGCCTGTGCCAGCAAAAGCTCACTGCTAAGTGTGGAATAACCAGAGAATACAGAGTGTGACTTGAGTGCAGAGGGACGAAGCTGCTGCCAGGATAAGGACTTGTTGTGCTGCCTACCCAGAGTGAGCGGATACCTTATTGGAGGGATCACTGCCACTGTATCGCTGGGTCTGTGGAGAGAGCCTTGTGGCCGCCACTTGTTACCTCTGCTATAGATTAAGCCATTGGGTACTACCTACCATGGGTGGGGGCTCAAGAAAATGTTTGCCCAGGGTTCAATCAATATTTTAAGACGGAACGGCTTCAACTCTTCAGGGAAGGGTGTCTACAAGGTTTAAGAGTGTGTCTGTGGGAATGTTTGACCATTCTTAAAGAAGCGCATTTGTAAGTAGAGTTGAGCGAACTTCTGGAAGTCCGGGTTCTGCTGGTTCGGCCGAACTTCGGGACAAAGTCCGGGTTCGGGTCCGGACAGAACCCGAACTTTGTCCCGGACCCCGAACCCCATTGAAATCAATGGGGACCCGAACTTTTAGGCACAAAAATGGCTGTAAAAAAGTCCTGGAAAGTCCTAGAGGTCTGCAAAAGGAAGGAAATGGGGGTAAGGGTGGGACAAGTGCCCTACAAAGAAATGGGGACAGGGAAATAACTAAAAGCATTTTTAAAAAAATAATGTCATAAAAAAATAAAAAATGGAGGTGGATGTGGACCATCTTCAAACTGGGTCTGAAAAGTATTAATTAACGGTAGAAGCCATATCACTGTTCTAAAATTATCTTCAAACTGTGTCAAAAAAGTATAAATAAGCCGGGAGAACCCATATCACTGTTCTGCAAACATCTGGAAACTGTGAAACTATAGCAGAGAGAAGAACAGGGATATGGGTTCACTGTGCTATAGTTTCACATAGAGTTTTTAGATGATTTTAGAACAGTGATATCATATCACTGTTCTAAAACCATCTAAAAACTCTATGTGAAACTATAGCAGAGCGAACCCATATCCCTGTTCTTCTCTCTGCTATAGTTTCACACACAGTTTCCAGATGTTTGCAGAACAGTAGTTCAGTTTGTCCCGGTTTTATTTAAAGTGTTACACACATTTTCCAGATGTTTGCAGAACAGCAGTTCATTTTGTCCCGGTTTTATTTAAAGTGTTACACACAGTTTCCAGATGTTTGCAGAACAGTAGTTCAGTTTGTCCCGGTTTTATTTAAAGTGTTACACACAGTTTCCAGATGTTTGCAGAACAGTAGTTCAGTTTGTCCCGGTTTTATTTAATGTGTTACGCACAGTTTCCAGATGTTTGCAGAACAGTAGTTCAGTTTGTCCCGGTTTTAGTTTAAGTGTTACACACAGTTTCCAGATGTTTGCAGAACAGTGATATGGGTTCGCCCGGATTTAGTTAAAGTGTTACACACAGTTTCCAGATGTTTGCAGAACAGTTTGTCCCGGTTTGAGTTAAAGTGTTACACACAGTTTCCAGATGTTTGCAGAACAATGATATGGGTTCTCCCGGCTTATTTATACTTTTTTGACACAGTTTGAATATGATTTTAGAACAGTGATATGGCTTCTACCGTTAATTAATACTTTTCAGACCCAGTTTGAAGATGGTCCACATCCACCTCCATTTTTGATTTTTTTATGAAATTATTTTTTAAAAAATATTTAAAGTTATTTCCCTGTCCCCATTTCTTTGTAGGGCACTTGTCCCATCCTTACCCCCATTTTCCTTCCTTTTGCAGACCTCTAGGACTTTCCTGGACTTTTTTACAGCAATTTTCAGAACTTTTAGTAAAATTACCAGAACCCGGACCCGGACTTTTTTTGAAAAGTCCGGGTTCGGGTCTGGGTCCCGGACACCCCAAAGTTCGGTACGGACCCGAACTTTACAGTCCGGGTTCGCTCAACACTATTTGTAAGGTCAGGCACTGATGTGGACGAGAATGCCTGGCTTACAGTCTCCACTCAAATTCATCCCAAAGGTGTTCTATCGGGTTGAGGTCAGGACTCTGTTCAGGCCAGTGAAATTCCGCCACCCCAAACTCGCTCATTCATGTCTTTATGGAAATTGCTTTATGCACTGGTCCAAATCATTTGGTGGAGGGGGGAATTATGGTGTGGGGTTGTTTTTCAGGGGTTGGACTTGGCCCCTTAGTTCCAGTGAAGGGAACTCTTAAGGTGTCAGCATACCAAGACATTTTGAACAATTTCATGCTCCCAACTTTATGGGAACAGTTTGGGGATGTCTCCTTCCTGTTCCAACATGACTGCACACCACTGCACAAAGCAAGGTCCATAAAGACATGGATGAGTGAGTTTGGGGTAGAGGAACTTGACTGGCCTGCATAGTCCTGACCTCAACTGATAGAACACCTTTGGGATTAATTTGAGCGGAGACTGCAAGCTAGGCCTTCTCGTCCAACATCAGTGCCTGACCTCACAAATGTGCTTCTGGAAGAATGGTCAAACATTCCCATAGACACATTCCTAAACCTTGTGGACAGCTTTCCCAGAAGAGTTGAAGCTGTTATAGCTGCAAAGGGAGGGCCAAACCAATTTGAAGCCTACAGACTAAAGGCCCGTACACACTGTGCAACGGTCGTATGAAAACGGTCGTATGACCGCTTGTTGTACAATCATCCAACCGTTAGTACGTTAACAGTTAGAACAGCCGACGTGCGATGGTCGTACAACAAAAGTTGGATGAGCAGACTAGAAAACTTTGGTCGTACGACCGTTGTACCGTGTGTACAGAGAAGTTGGTCCAACAAAGCTGTATGTGCAAAACACGCATGCTCAGAAGTCAGGAACGCTCGGAAGTGTCCGTTCGTGTAAACCTAAGTTCGTAATTCACAAATTACATGCACCTGAACTTACTCTTTATATGCTTGTAACACGTCACCACGTTCGGCTTGGTCGTACGATCGCTTAGTGCACGTCAGTACGCGACATACAACAGCCAACATACGATTTGGGCCGTTCGGTCGTACGACCGCTGCACCGTGTGTACGAGGCTTAAGACTGGGATGCCATTAAAGTTCATGCGTGTGTGTAAAGGCAGGCGTCCCAGTATTTTTGACAATATAGTGTATACACATACACACACATCTATATTCTATTCCAGATGCAATGCATATAAGGCCTGACTCATTATAATAAGAAGCAAAAAATAAATTGGCAGTGCCAATTGTATCAAGCAATTAGGGTTTCGCTTTCATTCTCACACATGCCATAGAAAAATGAAACAAGAGCTCTAATTGCTATGGACCTTTCATAACCAAGCATCATGTTCAATCCTGCCTATTGAGACTCAATTGCTGGTATTATTCTATATTCTAATATAGTTTCATAATTATAGGTAGAAGTATTTTCCTGTGTATTACAGATCATGGACATATAACATTTTTAAATGTTATTCCGTGTAAAATCTAGAAAAAAAAATATATATATTCTTACATCTTGGGCGCCATTTCTGAAAATAGTACTGAATGCTTTGTGACTTTGTGCCAACGCCTGAAGCAAAAGGTGGTTGGTTCCATCACGCATGAATTATTTTCAGGAACCTGTCACACAGGAAGACACCTATGTGAGAAGCCTCAGACGCAGGCTGCCATTCTGCAGCATACTAGCTTGGAGGCAGTAAAGTCTGACCTATTGCGCTTCTCTGTAAGCGATATTGCTGGCCCAGAACTGGTATGCATCCCAGAAGTCTGGCAGCTCCCGTTTTGTGACAAGTACCCTCTAACCATAATTAAATTAGACTGCCTAAATAACTCCAGACAGTGCCCTTTAACTCACAATCACTGCGATTATGCCTGCAGGTAATAAATGGTTAATCGGTTAAAAAAAACATGTCACCCCAGGACAACGCAACAGTGTGCTTTGTCGTTTCCTGGTTCAGGCAAACGTTTGTAAGGAGTTAACTGCGCTTACAGAGGCTTTACATGATCCTAGCCTCCTCTTTGATGAAGTGGCTTTAATCTGTGGTAACCCAACACCTACGGTTCCTTATTGCCTCACTACAACAGCTGACCTTTTCAAGAATGCCGTCCGTCTTACAAAGGGTTAAAAATAGATACCAGCCAGGCTGCTATATTCTGTCTTCTTTAAAGCAGCGACTGGTTTTACCTCATTCCAAAGGCCTGTGGCTGTCAGGTGTGTGGCAGATGATGTTTCTGACACCCTCACGTAAAGTTGTCGACCGCAGGCCGCGTCTTCCCCCTAGCTGTGCCCCCTTCTTTCTTACTCAGGTAAGAGCGGAGCTTTTTTCCTCATCTGCTAACCTGAAACAAGAGGTGCTGACTGGTGAACCACTCAACTCAATGGTAGGTAATAAAAATCAGAATGCATGAAATGAAGGAGACCTAAAAAATAATAATAGAACTAAACTTGAACTTCAGACAAGATGGACGGTCAGGGAATAAGTTGGGCAGGGGGGACAGTAGCAGACAGACACACATGGATGGAACCAGTTCTATGGAGAATAGACAAGTTAGCTGAAAACTGGATAGACAAGCAGAGATAAGACAGGCGCGGGGCACAGAGGAGTGAATGGAAGAGAAGAGAAAATATAGAGAGGGTGCTATTTTGTCATCTTCTTTTGGGCTTGTTTCCAAATGAATCTGGTAATTAAAAATCAGCACGGATAAATTGGCTGCATCTAGTGGCGTGCTGCCATAACTGTCTCTAATCATCCTCTCTCACACCTCTGTTTGCTTGTTCCACATCCAGCTCATGCTCATACAGGTCCCTGCTTGTTCAATGTCCGTTTTATGCTCATACGTGTCCGTTGTTTTTTTCCATGTCCATCTCATGCACATATGTGTCCCTGTCCTTTTGTTCCATGGCCATCTCCTGTTCATACATGCCCCTGTCCTTTTGTTCCATGGCCATCTCCTGTTCCTACATGTCCCTGTCCTTTTGTTCCATGTCCATCTCATGCTCATATGTGTCCCTGTCCTTTTGTTCCATGGCCATCTCCTGTTCATACATGTCCCTGTCCTTTTGTTCCATGTCTGTCTCGTGCTCATATGTTTCCCTGTCCTTTTGTTCCATGGCCATCTCCTGTTCCTACATGTCCCTGTCCTTTTGTTCCATGTCCATCTCATGCTCATATGTTTCCCTGTCCTTTTGTTACATGGCCATCTCCTGTTTATACATGTCCTTGTCCTTTTTTTCCATGGCCATCTCCTGTTCATACATGTTCCTGTCCTTTTGTTCCATGACCATCTCCTGTTAATACATGTTCCTGTCCTTTTGTTCCATGGCCATCTCATGCTCATATGTGTCCCTGTCCTTTTGTTCCATGTCCGTCTCATGCTCATATGTTTCCCTGTCCGTTTGTTCCATGGCCATCTCCTGTTCATATATGTTCCATGGCCATCTCCTGTTCATACATGTTCCTGTCCTTTTATTCCATGTCCATCTCATGCTCATATGTGTCCCTGTCCTTTTGTCCCATGGCCATCTCCTGTTCATAGACGTCCCTGTCCTTTTGTTCCATGTCCATCTCATGCTCATATGTGTCCCTGTCCGTTTGTTCCATGGCCATCTCCTGTTCATACATGTCTCTGTCCTTTTGTTCCATGTCCATGTCATGCTCATATGTGTCCCTGTCCTTTTGTTCCATGGCCATCTCCTGTTCATACATGTCCCTGTCCTTTTGTTCCATGTCCATCTCATGCTCATATGTGTCCCTGTCCTTTTGTTCCATGGCCATCTCCTGTTTATAGACGTCCCTGTCCTTTTGTTCCATGTCCATCTCATGCATATATGTGTCCCTGTCCTTTTGTTCTATGGCCATCTCCTGTTCATACATGTCCCTGTCCTTTTGTTCCATGTCCATCTCATGCTCATATGTTTCCCTGTCCTTTTGTCCCATGGCCACCTCCTGTTCATAGACGTCCCTGTTCTTTTGTTCCATGTTCATCTCAAGTGCTTACATCTTTCCCACGCTCTTACGTGTCCCTGTCCTTTTGGTCCATGCGGAGGTGTAACTAGATCCTTCAGGGCCCTGGTGCAAGAAATTATGAAGGCCTGGCCAGGGCCCTTCCCTCTTCTCGCTGATCCTGCAGCCCTTTACTCCTATCGCGGGTCCCTTTATTACGGTCTTGCAGCGGCACCCTTTCACAAGTTCTGCAGCGGGCCCCCTTACTGCCATCTTGGGGCCTCCCCATGGTGGTGAAATGCCAGGGCCTGGTCCCAATTGCAACCTTTGCAATCCTGATGGTTCTCTCACTGGTGTCGGTAGTTTTTAATTTTGGTTTTATTATTTTTTTACCATTTCATTTTATTTCTTTTACAATTTTATTTTTATTATTTTTTACAATTTTTCTTTTTAGGAGCTCTGTTGGGGGGCTTTGGTGAGATATCAGGGCTCTAAACAAACCTTAGCCCTCAATCTCCATCTGTGTAACCTCAGCTGCACAGGATGAATGGACAGGAATAACTGTGCACCGAGCCTCCCATTCATTCAGAAATGGAAGTATAGTAAAAAACAGTTCACTATGCTTCAGTTATGAATGAACCAATTGATACCAATCACTGACTCTGTCCATACAGAAAAGGAAAAAGCTGGTAAATGACAAATTTACCGACCTGTTCCCATCTCTCCATCATGACACATCTTCTACAGCAGCTGTCAGTAGAGAGGTGGTGGGAAGACAGCAGCTCGGTGGGGAGACCAGGGAAGCACATATGGACCCTGGGAACAGCAGAAGTCAAGTAAACTGGATAGGAGGGGTGGCGGGGGCAGCATATAGAGTAACCAATCTCCTCTATTAGGAGGAAAATGGAGGAGATTGGTTCCTCTAAATGCCGCCCACGCCATCCCTCCTATCCAGTTGTACAAGGGAGGCACATGGGCCCCTGGATCATGGGATCTGGTAGCAATCGCAATCCCTAACATTACGCCCCTGGGTCCATGTAAGTGTCCTGCTCATACATGTCCCTGCCCTGTTATTCCATGTCCACAACCTGCTCATACATGCGCTTGTGCATCTCAAGCTCATACATATCCCTGACCAACTCATGCCCATTACTGTCCCTGTTTTTTTGTTCCATGTCCATTTCCTGCTCAGACATTTCCCTGTCCTCTTGTTCAATGTCCATCTCCTGCTCATACGTATCCCTGTCCTTTTTTTCCTTGTCCATATCCTGCTCATTCAGTACATGTCCCTGTCCTGTTCTTCCATGTTCATTACACCTGCTCATACATGTCCCTGATTTGTTCCATTTCCATCTTCTGCTCATACATGTCCCTGTCCTGTTCTTCCATGTCAATCACACCTGCTCATACATGTCTCTGTTTTGTTCCATTTCCATCTTCTGCTCATCCTAGATTGTAAGCTCTAACGAGCAGAGCCCTCTGATTCCTCCTGTATTGAATTGTATTGTAATTGTACTGTCTGCCCTAATATTGTAAAGCGCTGCGCAAACTGTCGGCGCTATATAAATCCTGTATAATAATAATAATATGTGTCCCTGTCCTTTTCCATGCCCATCTCCTGCCCATGCGTGTCTCTGTACTTTTGTTCCATGTTCATCTCATGCACATACATACATTTCCCAGTCCTTCCCATACTAATACTTGTCCCAGTTCTTTGGGTCCATGTCAGACGCCTGCTCATACATGTCCTGTTCTTTCATTTCCATTACACCAGTTCCTACTTGTCTCTGTCCATCTCATGCTGTTTTGTTCCATGTCTGTCTTATGGTCATATGTGTCCCTGCCCTTTTGTTCCATGTTCCATCACATTTATGTCTCAGTCCTTTGGATCCCTTTGTAGTGCACCCCCAAATGAGCCACTGGCGAATTTGGTCCTATTTCCCCCTTAGAGCAGACACAGCCAGGCACACTGCATTTTCAGCACTCTTCCACTGGCTCCAAAGAACAGTCTAGGGTTTTCTTTTTTCCTTTTATTCTTATTTTTTTTTTTTTTTTTTTTTAGAATTCCTTTATTTACTTGAGACAGTCACATGAGGAAACGTAGACGTCAAGAGTATAAGTATAAAGCCAGGTACAATATCAGTATAGCCTTCAATCAATAGTCAGTAGGTAGAAAACAGTCAGATAACGAGCCCGACAAATATAGGCATTATAGTGATCCTACAACCTGACAGTAACATGGGTATGTTCTATCGCCTCACTAACATGGCGAGCACCCATCGGAACATTGATAATGTATGAGAGAAAGACACATATGGCAGAGCTATATTTGCCATCAAGCAAGAGGTAGAGTTTTATTTGCAATATACAGAAGAAAATAGTAGTAAGGGGGAGAGGAAAAGACATCGACAGAGTAGGCTGAGTAGGGGGGAGGAGGGAGAGAGAGAGAAAAAAAAGGGGGGGTAAGGGGAGTGAGGGGGGGGGGGAGTGTGACAAGCACATACTCACTGAGTGGAGCAAACACTCACTAGGCAGAGGGCATCTCAGAGAGGTAGGTATCTGAACAAAAGTGATTCCATGGCCTCCAGGTTTCTGTACAGACCTCCTCTGTGTTATGCAGCGCGGCGGTAAGTTCCTCCATGTCCCGAAGAGCATTAACCTTAGCAAACCACAGAACCTTCGTAGGCATCCTTCCAGCGAAGTGGAATGCAGGCCTTTGCGGCACTTAGAAGTTGCATTGTGGAGTGAAGATTTGTACTTTTTAATTAGCCTGTCCGTCAAATGCAGCAAGCACGCCGCAGGGTTGGCACGTAAATCAACAGCTGTGAGTTGTTTGATGATAGCAGTTACATTGTGCCCAACTGTTGGATTTTGAGGCATTCCCAGAAGATGTGGACCGTAGTCAACCCCCTCCCCCCCGGGCGCCACATCGCCAACATGAGGCACCTGTGGAAAAATGCGGTGGAACTGAGAGGGTACAATGTACCATTGGGTGAGGACATTATAGCTGGTCTCCTGGATCCTCGTGGCCAAGGATGATTTCTGGGCAAAATAAAGGATCTTATGTCTTTGGGCCGGTGTAAGATTCAGGGCCAGACCGGTCTCCCATTTGGTGAAAAATGAGGGGATATAGTCTTCCCCTGGGTGAAACAGGAATAAATATATTAATGACAGGGAATGGCATATCGGTTCGCCTTTATGACATATTGATTCAAAGCATGTGAGGGGACGCAGGATATTTTCCTTTTATTCTAAACCAGCGGTTCTCAACTCCTGTCTTCAGGACCCACCAACAGGCCAGATTTTAAATATTACCTTGGGGAGATGCAGACTAGAATACTGCAATCACTGAGCAGCAAATGATATCACCTGTGATGCATTTCAGTTATCCTGCAAACAGGGCCTGTTAGTGGGTCCCGAGGACAGGAGTTGAGAACCACTGTTCTAAACAATGAACTTGGATAGGGGTAGGTTACGGTAAGGGACAGTAATTATATAAATAAGGACAAAGTGGGTCCCCTTCTGATATAGGGGAGTAAAAAGTGGTTTACCCTCTGGCCAGACCGGGACTTAGAATGTGGCCGGGTTTCTGTATTCTAGGAAATA
>BLSH010199639.1:156658-189995 GCA_018402905.1 Glandirana rugosa | reverse complement strand
TTTTTTTTTTTTTTGGTCAAAGCTTAATTGAACAAGCTGAAGTTAGAAGCTGGCTGGCTACCAATACACAGCTGCACCAGATTTTAAACTCTCCAGTTTGAGTGAATCAACCCCATAGTTTGAAAACTGAGGGAAAATAATGCTTTGATAAAGCTATTTTTGTATGCTTCCCCTATTCCTATGCCTGTGTTAAAAATAAGGCACACTCGGGGTCAGTTCACACCATAGAAACGGGTTTCAGATGCTTTTCTGCATGCACATTTTCGGTGCGTTTTTGATGCAGTCCAGTGCATTTTTTCCCCCTTTTTTCTTAAAAGGCCAGTGCACACCACATGTAGTCCAGTGCTTTTTTTTCTGCATCAAAAACAAATGAAAAGTAGGTTTATATGGTTTTCAATGGCATAGTTCATACCAGTGCGTTCCAGTTCCAGAAAAAAAAAGTAGAACATGTTGCATTTTTTCTGCACTGAAGTGTACTGGAGCGCGGCAAAACGCATCAAAAATTAACTGGAACGCACAAACTCACATGTCCTTATTTTAGGTTAAGAAAAAAAGGGGGAAAACTGCACTGGACTGCATTAAACACGCACCAAAAATGCACTGGAACTCATATGTCCTTATTTTAGGTTAAGAAAAGAAGGGGGGGAAACTGCACTGGACTGCATCAAAAAACGCACTGGAAGGCACCAAAAACGAGCATGCAGAAAAGCATCTGGACTGCGTTTTTATGGTGTGAACTGGCCCTTAGACCCCTTTACACCAGGGCCGCCCGAGCGTTAGTGGTAAAATGCTGCTAATTTGCGTCTCTTTACTGCTGTTTATAGCAGTGCTTTGGCGCCGTTATTTGGGCGGCAGCAGTGCGCTTTTAATCCCCCCACAAGGGGTTAAAAAGGGGTTAAAAGTGCCAGTTATTGGCGTTTCCGAAGTGGTGTTCAGGCGCTTTGGGAGCGCTGCCCCATTGTTTTCAATGGGCCGGGGGTGGTGGAGAAGTGGTGAATAAACCGCTCCCACACTGCCCCAAAGATGCGGCTTTCAGGACTTTTTTTACTGTCCTGCAAGCGCACCTCCCCAGGGTGAAAGCACTCCGGCTATCACACTAGGGTGGATGGGGGGGGGGAGTTTTTCAGGCACTTTAAAGACACTGTTTTTAGCGGTAAACCGCCTGAAAAATGCCTTGGTGTGAAAGGGGTCTTATTCTGTTAAAGAAAATAGACAAAAACTAGAAAAATAACAGCTGAATTCTGATTGGTTGGTTGTTCTGGGCAACACACTTTCCTGTGTTAGAACACTGATCTCTATGGGGTAAACAGACCTGCAGAGTTTGCTATGCATGCAGATGCTTTAGAGACAACTAAAGACGTGAGATAGATGGAAGTATGTTCTACTTTTTACATCCCTGCTTCATTATTCATCTCCCTAAAGCACATAGGTGTACTTTTCAAGCTACACCACATTACAGCTCTTTTACAAGTACCATCTTGTCAGTTATGCCCTCAAAAAAAAAAAAAATCTCATGTAGAAAAAGATTTTCTCCTAACGCTAGCATGAAGGAGGATTGGATAGTTATTCAGCAACAGAGAAAAGGCTAGAACAATACAGTAGAGAGAGAGGAGGGGATGTATTACAGAAACCCCCAGTCTGACCAAAAGGATCTGATCATAGATCAGATATCTGAATGTTCCCCTGCTTGCCCAACAAACACATTCATGGTCTTGTGTATGTCAAGGAATATGACTATTAAGCCTCATACACATGAGTCGACGATCGTATACAACAGGTCGTACAAACGACCGTTGTATGCAAAATCGATTGTTAGTATGTGCGATTAGAACAGCCGACGTACGACAGTCGTACAACGGGAGTTGTATGAGAAAACTAGAAAACTTGGTCGTACCAACAGGCGGTCATACGACCGTTGTATCGTGTGTACAGGGAAGTTGGTCCAACAAGTTGTATTGTGCAAAACACGCATGCTCCGAAGTCGGGAACGCACGGATGCTAATTACATGCACCTGAACTTTCTTTCTTTGGTCGTACGATTGTGTAGTGCAGTCAATATGCTAGATACAACAGCCAGCATACGATTTGGTAACAAAAATGGTGAAAGGTCTGGAGGATAAAACATATCAAGAGCGACTTCAGGAACTTAATATGTACAGTCTGGAGGAAAGAAGGAAGAGGGGAGACATGATTGAAACCTTTAAATACATCAAGGGGGGTGAATAAGGTTCAGGAGGGCAGTCTTTTCAATATGAAACCAAAATCAAGAACACGGGGACATGACCTCAAACTAACTGGGGGGAAGTTCAAAACTAATCTTAGAAAGTATTATTTTACTGAAAGGGTGGTTGATGATTGGAATAAACTACCAACAGAGGTTGTGAGACAGTCAACAGTAAATGGCTTCAAACATGCTTGGAATAAACATAAATCTATAGTCAGACAACAAGGTTAATCTAAAAAAAATAAAAATAAATAAAAAAAATAAATAAATAAAAAGGGGCAGACTCGATGGACTACTCAGTCTTTTTCTGCCGTCACTTTTCTATGTTTCTATGGTCCGTTCGGTCGTACGACCGTCAGACCCTGTGTATGAGGCTTTAATGTCTTGGGAGCATTTCTGGGATGCAATGGTTTCTATACATCTCCATAGAGCTAAACAGGGATAAACATTTTCAACACACCCAAAAGCTAGTGGTGCTAGTCATCGGTAGTATCATTTACAACAATTAATGGATCAATAACTGCACAATCTGCAGGATCAGTGTCTGCGCTTGTATAGATGATATTCTAGCTAATGAACTCCAGCTCAGCGTATCTTTAGAACAAGTTGACTTGATAGCGGACCTTGCTTGTAAAGTCGCCATGCAAAAGGTTAAAATGCATATTTACTCTTCCTTTTACAGGCTTTTCTTTTTAATAATTTCCCTCTTATTCAAGTAATTCCCTTTTTTAAGAAAAGGCAGAGGATTTGATCTCCCCTTATTTACAGGTGTACCCCCCCATGAGACACTAGATATCATTGATCGTATTCATCGACAAAACGACAAGATAAATGGTTGATTTTATTGTACATTGTGCAAATATTTCAATAAAATTTACCCTTTAAAAAAGAAAAGATATCATTGATCGTTGAGAAAGGACAAAGTGAGTCTTTACCAGAAATCTCCCAAGATCTTGCAATGTTATTATGAGATTTATATAATAAAGAAAATGGCAATACCATGCTAAAGTCTTAAATGAAAGCAGCAGCCAATATATACAATTAATATACTGTCTACATCCACAATTAGGGCTGCGCTAAAAATTAATTCTGAAAAGTCTTGAACAGTGGCAACAAAGACCACCAATAGTAAAGGAAACAAATAGATGGAATGATATATAGTTTGTGGAGTTGACCAGCCAAGGTCCACTAAGATGACAGATGGAAATTTTAGTCCCACATAAACTATCAATTTTATCCACAAAGAAAGGTTCCTCAGTGTTGGCAGATATCTTTAACGATATATATCATCAAATGTGCTGGGTAAGCATGCAGTGTGAACCACCACCAATTTATAAGAGGCTTACCAGATGAAAAGAAAAAAATGCCTATGGTTTAACCCCTGCCAGGGGTATAGGAGAATCCCTCGCAGGTCTCCACACAGGGGTCTTCAGAACTCTTAAGTCAATATGCCCTGGACGACGATCTCCCGACGTACGTTTCGTCATCAAAAGACGCTGTGAACAACGTCTTTTGATGACGAAACGTACGTCGGGAGAGCGCGATGACGTCATCGCTCGCTATACGATATACTCGGGACAGTTTTATACCGGCTTTTAATGCGCATTATGAAGTGATATTTGTGAGTATATTTTTAGTCATTTAATAAAACTGTTATACAGTATTACGCTATGTGGGATTCTTTTATTTCATGAGAACAACCTGCCACGTCCAACTGACGGCATATCGAACTAAGAGTTCTGAAGACTCCTGTGTGGAGACCTGCGGGGGATTCTCCTATACCCCTGGCAGGGGTTAAACCATAGGCATTTTTTTTCTTTTCATCTGGTAAGCCTCTTATAAATTGGTGGTGGTTCACACGGCATGCTTACCCAGCACATTTGGTGATATATATCGTTCAAGATATCTGCCAACACTGAGGAACCTTTCTTTGTGGATAAAATTGATAGTGTATGTGGGACTGAAACTTCCATCTGTCATCTTAGTGGACCTTGGGTTTTTTACTTTATTATGAGATTTACCAGGAAGGCACTGGGTGAGGTAGCCTTTCCAGGATACATATGGGAGGCACTGGCTACATCCTCAGTTCCTCTAGAGCAGGGGTCTCCAAACTTTAACAAAAGAGCCAGTTTAGTGTCTTTAGGGTGGACAGGTTGTGATTTGTGGGGATAGAAAATGTCCCGTATTCCATGGGAATAAACAATACCTCAGGCTTGGGGGTTAGTGGTAGTAAATAAATTGCACAGTACCTGTGGTCAGTAGGAGAAGGAATAGTGCCCCATCGTAGGTGTCAATGGGAGGAATAGTGCCCCATTGGAGGTGTCAGTGGGAGGAATAGTGCCCCATTGGAGGTGTCAGTGGGAGGAATAGTGCCCCATCATAGGTGTCAGTGGGAGGAATAGTGCCCCATCATAGGTGTCAGTGGGAGGAATAGTGCCCCATCATAGGTGTCAGTGGGAGGAATAGTGCCCCATCATTGATGTCAGTGGGAGGAATAGTGCCCCGTTGTAGGTGTCAGTGGGAGTAATAGTGCCCCATCGTAGGTGTCAGTGGGAATAATAGTGCCCCATCGTAGGTGTCAGTGGGAGGAATAGTGTCCAGTCGTAGGTGTCAGTGGGAGGAATAGTGCCCCGTTGTAGGTGTCAGTGGGAGGAATAGTGCCCCATTGTTGGTATCAGTGAGAGCAATAGTGTTCAATCGTTGGTGTCAGTGGGAGGAATAGTGTCCCGCCGTTGTTGTCAGTGGGAGGAATAGTGTCCCATCGTTGGTGTCAGTGGGAGGAATAGTGCCCTGTCCTTGGTGTCAGTGGGAGGAATAGTGCCCCGTCCTTGGTGTCAGTGGGAGGAATAGTGTCCCGTCGTTGGTGTCAGTGGGAGTAATAGTGCCCTGTCGTTGGTGTCAGTGGGAGTAATAGTGCCCCGTCGTAGGTGTCAATGGGAGGAATAGTGCCCCGTCGTAGGTATCAGTGAGAGCAATAGTGTCCCGTCGTTGGTGTCAGTGGGAGGAATAGTATCCCGTCGGTGTCAGTGGGAGGAATAGTGCCCTGTCGGTGTCAGTGGGAGGAATAGTGCCCCATCGTAGGTGTCAGTGGGAGTAATAGTGCCCCGTCGTAGGTGTCAGTGGGGGGAATAGTGTCCCGCCGTTGGTGTCAGTGGGAGGAATAGTGCCCCGTTGTAGGTGTCAGTGGGAGGAATAGTGCCCCGTCGTTGGTGTCAGTGGGAGCAATAGTGCCCCGTCGTTGGTGTCAGCGGGAGGATTGGTAATCGTGCCTCGAGGCATAGGCGTGTGCACAGGGTGTGCCAGGTATGCCTGGGCACACCCTAATCACGCTGTGCTGCACAGAATCCTCCTGCTGCTTGGCTGCAAAGGGACTGGGGAATCTCTGTCCTCAGTCCCTTCCTCTGTCTCAAAAGTGAGACATCAGGGGTTTATTAATAAAAATAATAATTATTGTAAAAAAAGTTATAATAGAAAGATAATAATAATGAACTACTGACACCAACCTCTGCCCTACTGACATTGTCCACTGCTCTACTGCCATATAGTTAAATGCATGTAACAGCCAAATGCCATTTCTTTTCACCATAGAAACTATGATGATTTGGTATCCATATGCAGAGCTGCATGCAACGCTCATTATTTTTCTATTTATTAATTTTTTTTTTTCTGATGCATAGAGAAAGTCCACTTTAAGGCTCCATTCACACCAATGCCTTTTTTCATGCTTTTTGCCTTTTGCGGAAATCCAGGACTTTATTTTTTTTTTTTAACATGGGTTCCTATGGAACATGTTCACCTCAATGCATTTTTGTACCTCTGCATTTTTGGAAAGGGTCAGGGACTTTTTTTTAAATGCAAAAGGGTGCTTTTTTGCTTTATTTGGTTCAATAAACTTCAACAGAGAAGCTGCAGAAAAGCATGTAGTGTGTTTTTGCTGCAATTTGCATTTTTAAATCGGCCCAAAAAAAAAATTTCCAAAAAAAAAAGCAAATCATACCAAATCGCCGTAAAAAAACACAAAAAGCACTGCAGAGACGCTCAAAAGCCACATGCATAGATGTGAATCGAGCCTACCACCTCTGTTCTTATCAGTAATATAAAATATACGTAGAGTGCCTAGACAAATTCTACTTAGGGCCGGCTCACACTGGAGCGGCGCGGAGACGATCTCAAAGCGGCTTGCGAGGAGACTTCTATCATAGAAGTCAATGCAAGCCGCCTGAGATCGCCCTGAAAATAGTGCAGGGACCATTTTTCTAAGGCGGAGCGAAGCGATTCGCTCCTATTAGAACGGTCCCATTTGCACAGCATTGAGGCGAATTGTCAGGCGACTCAAGTCGCCTGACAATTCGCCTAGATGTGAACGGGCCGCGGAGTCACGCCGCTCCAGTGTGAACCGGCCCTTAGAACTCCAATCAAGAAGCCCACTGAGAGCCTAGTTACCAGTAGACAACTGTTAGTTTCAACCTTGCCACATGGTTTATCCTAGGACTACAGGAAGCAAGGCAGACAGATCTGTGTAGTCGACCACATTAAACAATTTTTTTTGGCAATCGAACGCCTTCAGTAGCACTAAGGGACAATCCTGGAAATCTTGGTTGATATACACAATCCTGAAAAGACTCATGTTCAGCAGGCTTATAGCATGCTTCGACTGGTATACACTATACATTGAGGTATTGCCTGCAGAGATTAGCCCAGTAGTTTCCCAGAGCTGGCAAAGTGCCTGCTGAAGTCTTTTTAATCGCTTGTTAAAGTTCTTGGCAGTGCTCCTGTACAGCTCTATAATGAGCTCTCCTAGACTGGAGCAGAAAAATGCTTAAGGCGGACCTCCAGGTAGTTGTGTCATTTGTCACCTCTTCCCACCAAGCCAAGCTGATGAAGAACATACTGCTTATGTTCCTTGCCCTACTCCACGGCAGCCCAGTCCTTTTCTCTACTTTGCCACAATGTGGGCCAGCACTCCCATGTCCTCGTACAATGCAGGACCTGCATTGTCTATGGTCATTATTGTATGTCACGTTGTGCATATATGTCTCTTTTAAATAAATAACATTCTAGCTTGTGTAGAATTATCTGCCCAGATTTGTATTAAGGTTTTTAAAAAAAAAAGTTAGTTGTTTGAAAGAAAAAAAATAAAACTCCACAGTTGAAGGACTCCTTTTACACTGGGTGGTGTGGACTGGAAAAACCTCTGACCTTTATTGGTGTCTTCAATCATACATTTTTCTCTCTGCTTGACAGTGCTTGTGTACAAGGCATGTGAAGTTCATCATACAATCACAGCACCGCTGTGTCGTGATGATATGACTCCTATGTGCAGGAGCGACACCAACCAAGTGGCTAAACATTCAGAACCTGGAAGGAAAGCCCGCAGAAGATGGAAGAGGGAATCATTTGCCATAGTCTGCCATGATATGCTAATATGCTGTACATGCTAGCAAATTGTGACTACAAGCTCTGGGGGCCCTGTTGAGAAATTTTTAATTGCGCTTAAGGCTGGGTTCACACTATCCATCACAAAACGGTCAGACTTTTGATCCTCCTTTGCCCTGCAACATCGGTCCTACTTCTGTCCTACTTCCATCCGACTGAACAAGATACAATTTTGCTTTGACTTTGAGGTAGTGACTTGTCCTTTCACCAATCAAAACAATCCCAGTGTCAGATAAATTCCTTTTAGGCTGGGTTCACACTTGTCTGACAAACGGACTGCGATTGTGAGCACAAGTCGCATTACATCACCAAATCAATGTTTCCCTATGAGAGCCGCCTTAACTTGTCCGACACAAGTCGGTCCAACTTTGAAAAAGGTTCCTGCACTACTTTGGTCTGACTTTGGTCCTACTTCAGCCCATTGAATATCATTGAAGTAGGATCAAAGTTGGATCCTTGTTCTAACCATCCGACTTGTGACATCCCACTTGGTAATAACAGCAGCAGTAAAAGGAATTTATCTCACACTGGGATTGTTTTGATTGGTGAAAGGACAAGTCACTATCTCAAAGTTGGAGCAAAATCTTATCTTGTTCATTCAAGTCGGATGGAAGTAGGACAGAAGTAGGACCGATGTTGCAGGGCAAAGTAGGATCAAAAGTCTGACCGTTTTTGTGTTGGATAGTGTGAACCCAGCCTTACTGTAATCACCAAGTCGGATGTCACAAGTCGGATGGTTAGAACAAGGATCCGAATTTGATCCTACTTCAATGATATTCAATGGGCTGAAGTAGGACCAAAGTCAGACTTGTGCTCACAATGTCAGTCTGAAGGCTGGGTTCACATTTGTCCGACAAACGGACCAACATTGTGAGCACAAGTCGCATTACATCACCAAATCAAGGTTTCCCTATGAGAGCCACCTTAACTGGTCCGATACAAGTCGGTCCGACTTTGAAAAAGGTTCCTGTACTACTTTGGTCTGACTTTGGTTCTACTTCAGCCCATTGAATATCATTGAAGTAGGATCAAAGCTGGATCCTTGTTCTAACCATCCGACTTGTGACATCCCACTTGTGACATCCCACTTGGTGATTACAGCAGCAGTAAAAGGAATTTGTCTCACACTGGGAATGTTTTGATTGGTCAAAGGACAAGTCACTACCTCAATGTCGGAGCAAAATCTTATCTTGTTCATTCAAGTTGGATGGAAGTAGGACCAAAGTAGGACCGATGTTGCAGGGCAAAGCAGGATCAAAAGTATTTTTTTGTTTTTATGTCAGATAGTGTGAACCCAGCCTTAGGCCACAAAGGCAGCAGACGAAGTGTGAATTGACCCTTAGGGCAGGGCTTGACAAATTTGCTTTGAATTTAGGAACCAGCTAAAAAATTTAGGAACCAGTTTTTTTTTTTTTTTTTTAGCGTAGTGTGGGTTGCCAGCGCCCCCCAGGGTAAAGCAAGTAATTTGCACCCCCCTAACCCTAACTTACTCACAGCAGAGCAGCCAGTCAATAACACAAACATAAAAATGTTACATCAGGGTTATAGCCTGGCCAGAAAGAGTGACACTAAAAACCTGTTATAGGGGGAAACTCCTTATTATGCCTAATTCATTGTGACTGCGGCATGTAAAACTACCTCATCTGCTGCCTAATGCAGCTTAAGGGAGGCAAAAACATGTCTCTACTGCACATTTTTACCACCCAACTGCACATCTAAATGAAGCCTTTGTGACATTTTAAATAAAATACCAAAAAAAAAGGTGAAAAGTATTCCAGTGCTGCTGATCTTCTGCTGCCTCTTTGCAGCCACTTCTTGCCTACGTGTGTGTGTCCCACTGTGACTATTCATTGCTCTGGTGGGTTTCCGGTCACCATGAAATACTGGAGCCCAGCTGCACTTAAAGAGTGGTAATTGGTGATGATACACAGGGCTTTATCACAATTTTGTTGCTTAGAATAAAGATCACGATTCTCGCGGTGTAACATCTTTCACATTATACAAAAAAAAAAAAAAAATGGGCTAACTTTACGGTTTTAGTTTTTTTTTATTATTATTATTCATTGAAGTGTATTTTTTCCCAAAAAATTGCGCTTGAAACACCGCTGTGCAAATACCGTGTGACATAAAATATTGCAACAACTGCCATCTTATTCTCTAGGGTCTCTGCTACAAAAAAATATATAATGTTGGGGGTTCTAAGTCATTTTCTAACAAAAAATACTGGATTTTTACTTGTAAGCCACAAATGTCAGAAAAGGTTTAGTCTTTTAATGGTTAAACTTCCCTCATACAGCCCAGAGATAATTCCTAAGGAGATACATTGTTCGTTTTTTCTTCCTAGGTATAAACAAATATCCTTGGCAGATTGCCAAGTTTAACAGCTGTTAGATTAAAGCGGAGTTCCACCCAAAAGTGGAACTTCCGCTTTAAGAGAAGGTGACCCCCCGATTCTTTGTCCACGGTCCACTTCCTCTCCTGGCGCCGAGGAGCCAGAAGGAAGTTCACCCCCCCAACACGTCACAGGTCCCAGAAGATAAGCCGAGCCATTCACAAGCCGCAGTGCGACTCACGCATGCGTAGTGAGCGCCCGGCTTTGAAGCCAAAGCCGGCTGCCCACAATTGTGATGCCGGCGCCGCCGAGGGGAGGGGAAGACTAGCGAGCCCTCGGGCGGCCACATCGCTGGAACGAGGGACAGGTGAGTGGCCGATTGTTAAGTCAGCAGCTACACTTTTGGTAGCTGCTGACTTTAACAGGGTGGAACTCCGCTTTAAGCAGAGAACGTCTCTCTCTCGCTGAAACAGAGACGCTGTGTTTTAAGATATTGAGAAGAGAGAAGGAACGGCTGTCACTCGCCAGGACGCTATTTCTGGTCGCCATGGTGACCTGGCGCCCGGGGATTGTCGAGGTCTGCCTTAGGGGTTTATTTTACTAAAGCTGGAGATTGTAAAATCAGTCTCACTTCTGCATAGAAACCAATCCGCTTCTAACCTCGGCTTGTTTAATTTAAGCTTCTGCAATAAAACCTGAAAGCTGATTGGTTTCTATGCAGAAGTGAGACTGATTTTACACTCTCCAGCTTTAGTAAATAAACCCCTTACTGACTACTAGGTCATTTCTTTCGGCACTTGTTTGCTGTGGTGATGGTCCCTAGTAGTGTACCGGCTATGATGACCCCTCTCCTGCTACCTGTCCTTGATTTAAATACTTTAAGATCAATGACAGTAGGGAGAGCCTCATCGAAATTGGGCTATGGGGCCCCATTATCTGTAGTTACAGTTAGGGGAAAAAAGTATTTGATCCCCTGCTGATTTTATACGTTTGCCCACTGACAAAGAAATGATCAGTCTATAATTTTAATGGCAGGTTTATTTTAACAGTGAGAGACAGAAAATCAACAAAAATATTCAGAAAAAAGCATTTAAAAAATGTTTTATAAATTGATTTGCATTTTAATTAGTGAAACAAGTATTTGATCCCCTATCAATCAGCAAGATCCCAGGTGTTTTCTATACAGGTAACGAGCTGAGATTAGGAGCACTCTCAAGCCTCGTACACACGAATTGACAATCGTATACAACAGGTCATACGAATGACCTTCGTATGCGAAATCGATCCTTAGTACGCTCGATTAGAACAGCCGATGTACGACGGTCGTACAACGGGAGTTGTATGAGAAAACTAGAAAACTTGGTAGTACCAACAAGCGGTCATACGACCGTTGTATCGTGTGTACAGAGAAGTTGGTCCAACAAGTTGTATTGTGCAAAACACGCATGCTCAGAAGTCAGGAACAGCCGAATGCTAATTACATGCACCTGAACTTTCTCTTTATATGTTCGCTACGTTCAGCTTGGTCGTACGATCGTGTAGTGCATGTCAGTATGCTAGATACAACAGCCAACATACGATTTGGTCCGTTCGGTCGTATGACCGTTGAACCGTGTGTACGAGGCTTGACTCTCTTAAAGGGAGTGCTCCTAATCTTAGCTTGTTACCTGTATAAAAGACACCTGTCCACAGAAGCAATCAGTCAATTAGATTCCAATCTTTCCACCATGGCCAAGACCAAAGAGCTGTCCAAGGTTGTCAGGGACAATATTGTAGACCTATGCAAGACTGGAATGGGCTACAAGACCATCCCTAAGCAGCTTGGTGAGAGGATGAAAACCGTTGGTGTGATTATTCGCAAATGGAAGAAACACAAAATAACTGTCAATCTCCCTCGGTCTGGGGCTCAGTGCAAGATCTTATCTCGTGGAGTTTCAATGATCATGAAAATGCTGAGAAATCTTGTCATTGATCTCAAGGCAGCTAGGACCATAGTCACCAAGAAAACAATTGGTAACGCACTACGCCGTGAAGGACTAAAATTCTGCAGCGCCCGCAAGGTCCCCCTGCTCAAGAAAGCACATGTACAGGCACGCCTGGAGTTTGCTAATGAACATCTGAATGATTCAGAGAAGAACTGGGTGAAAGTGTTGTGGTCAGATGACACCAAAATCAAGCTCTTTGGCATCAACTCAACTTTGGAGGAAGAGGAATGCTGCCTATGACCCCAAGAACACCATCCCCACCATTAAACATGGAGGTGGAAACTTTATGCTTTGGGGGTGTTTTTCTGCTAAGGGGACAGGACAACTTCACTGCATCAAAGGGACGATAGACAGGGCCATGTACTGTCAAATCTAGAGTGAGAACCTCCTTCCCTCAACCAGGGCATTAAAAATGGGTCGTGGATGGGTATTCCAGCACGACAATGACCCAAAACAAACGACCAAGGCAACAAAGGAGTGGCTCAAGAAGAAGCACAATAAGGTCCTGGAGTGGCTTAGCCAGTCTCCAGACCTTTAATCTCGTAGAAAATATGTGGAAGGAGCTGAAGGTTCATGTTACCAAATGTCTGCCTCGAAACCTTAATGACTTGGAGAGGATCTGCAAAGAGGAGTGGGACAAAATCCCTCACGAGATGTGTGCAAACCTGGTGGCCAACTAGAAGAAGCATAGGCACATACTTTGGGGGGGGGCACACCCTAATAATGTATTGCATTATTGATGGTGTTGCTATAAGACCACCAAACAAAACAACATCTTACAGCGCACACATGCAATAATGAAATTAAAACCTGCAAGGCTATTTAAAAGTACCTAGACATCTTCAACCAAAGTATGGGGAGTACGTCTCACTATATGGCCATAGAGTGCTTAGCCCACTACTACTTCACAGTCCCCCATCTCAGCAGGTCCTACACTAACCATAGAATGGGAGATCCTGTCTCATAACCAGGTACTTTTTTTTTTTTTTTTCAACCAGAAGAAACGTCTGACCTCTGTGATTTGCCAACAAGGGTTTTGCCACCAAGTACTAAGTCATGTTTTGCGAAGGGGTCAAATACTTAATTCATTCATTAAAATGCAAATCAATTTATAACTTTTTTTTAAATGTGTTTTTCTGGATATTTTTGTTGTTATTCTGTCTCTCACTGTTAAAATAAACCTACCATTAAAATTATAGACTGATAATTTCTTTGTCAGTGGGCAAACATACAAAATCAGTAGGGGATCAAATACTTTTTCCCTCACTGTATGCCCCTGCTTACAGATATATTTTCTGAGCACATCTTGTTCTATGTATAAATGGTTGTAGTCATTCTTTTAGTCTGCTAGTATCAAGTACCTGGTGGTTGAGTCTGACTTATACGGGGGCAATCTCTCTCTTACGACCCTGGTTCGAGAGCCCCTGATAGTGGAGACAGGGAGCTCTGGAGCACAGGGGGGGCACGAGGGCTTGATTTGGTCACAGATGGTAGGTGGAGGTCCACAGGAACTCGTGCAGACAGAGTAGTGGTTCAAGCCGGGTCGGTAACAAGCTGGCAGTGCGGTACAAGTGGTTCAGGCTGGCAGATAGTCGGGTACAGGCAGGGTCGGCAACATGCGGGCAATGGAAGTACAAAGGGGTCAGGCAGAGGCGTAGTCGTAGGCAGGCTGAAGGTCGGGGCAGGCAGCAGGCAAACAAGTCCAAAAGGAAGCCGGGGTCACAGATACAGGAAGTCTCTCAGAATACACACTGGGGGCACAGGAGCCAGAATGCTGTAGAACGGACAGCACTGACTGCTGGGAGCAGAGGGCTTAAATGGCTGTTTTGGCGCCAACGCCGGCGCCCCCGCAAAGCATGCACGGACGCCTGCGCCCGCGCATCAGCCTTCCAATGGCCCCGGGTGGTTCCTTACAGCTAGGCATTACAATAGTGAGAGTTAAACTAAAATATTCAGGTTGTTTACAGGTGTCTTCAAGTGTGACTGACACAACAGAACTGTCTACAGCTACAACAGTATCCAATTTCATATCATTTTTCAGATCTAGGTGGATGGCCCATAACTCCCTAGAATTACAATGGGAACCTCCAAGAAGGTGTAACCCCTTAGGGTAAAGCAGCCATATGGTATGGGGAACACTGATCGAAGCAAGGGCTGCTGTATAGAAAAACTGGATATTTTACAGGTTGGCAGAGGTCATTAGAATGGCTGGAACATTATTTTTCTGTTTTTTAAAGTGCTACTAAAACCACAACAGCAAAATCAGTCTGTATGTGCAGTAAAGCATGCTTGTTACACTCATTGTGGAACCTAAGGGGTTAATCTTCTGCATTGTGTAAAAATGCTGTTTGATCCTGTCTTCTCTGATCCCTCGCCTTCTTCCACTGTCCCCAATCCATCTCCTGATAGTACAGAGTCTTAGGGGCAAGCTGCACATGCTCAATTTGGTGTGTATTGTTAGTTTTTTTTTTTTTTTTTTTTTTGGAAGGGTGCATGTGATCAGCACAGGGCCAATCAGCACTGTCCAGAGGGTCAGGGTCCCTGCAGCCTCATAGGTCAATCGGGGGAGAATGAAAACTCCTCCTACAAGCTTTAACCAGACACTGATAGAAGTCACAAGCCTGCTATATACTGCTGATGGGAAGAGGTATTTAGGAGTTTATATTTACTAAAACGAATGCATTTCCATGTTCTGCGTACTGTAGGAGACCAGATATAATGCATGCAGGGTGCTGGGTTTAGTAACACTTTTTAATGCTGAACTCAAATATAAAATACACAAATTAATACACCCATATGGTCAATAATGTATCACCAAGCCAGGGGCATAACTACGAATTATGGGGCCCCATAGCAAAATTGTGATGTCACTCGCAGCTAACTCTCTCTGTAGCAGCTTGCAGTGTCAACTCTGAAAATAGTCATTGATCTTAAAATAGATATAAAGGCAATTTTTTTTTCTTCATATTTGGTAGAGTAAGGGAGGATTCTAACCCCCCTATCAGTTTTTTTTTTTTTTTTTTGTTTTTTTTTGTTTGTTTTTTTACCATCTGTTTCCCATTGGGGACATTTTTGTTTAATTTCCTGTCCCATAGCCACAAGGAAATGAGAGGAAATCCTCCAAAGTAAGGAACTCTAATTGTTACAGAACTAGTGTCCCCATTGGAAGATTTTTTTTTTTTTTTCCTCTCATCCTGTTCAGGTGACCTCCCAAAGTTTGTGATATACTTTTACTCTCAGTGATCACCATAAAGCATATAAATAGAGAGGGGGAATTTCCCTAAGGCTCGGTTCACACTAGATGCAGCGCGAATTTGCGGCAAATCAAATTCGCAATCCGTACATGCAAACCGTTTGGGAAGTGTATGTTAACGACACCCCGAAATTGGTTTGCAAAACACAGTGAGATTTGCAGAATCGGATCGCATGGGTGAGAACACCTATGCGATCCGATTCTGGTGCGGCCAAAAAACACGGTCCTGCACAAGTTTGGTGCGAATGCGGTGAGATTTCAGCCATATAAATCCATGGCTCAAATAGCACCCCAGAGACATCGCATGTCCCACATCGCAGCGGTGTGATCCCAGCCTAACAGGCACAGACAGCAATAAAAAACAGGTGTTCTAATCCCTCTCCACTCTAGCCAAAAAAAAAAAAAAAAAGCTGTGCCTTTTAGTTATAGTTTATCACACAGTATGTCAAAATCAAGGAGCGGCAGCAAGAAAGATATCAACATAGTTGGTATACTACTAGAGAGCAGTACTGTCAATAGATGTTATACTTGTAATAGCAATAATCACCATAATGATATTGTATATTCTGACAAAATGCCCTTACACATAATTACTCTATAACCCTAATACAAACTTCTTTAACCACTTCACCTCTGGAAGAATTTCGCACTTTAGGACCAGAGCACTTTTTGCGTTTCGGCACTGCGTCGCTTTAACTGACAATTGCGCGGTCGCGCGACGTTGTACCCAAACGAAATTTGCGTCCTTTTTTCCCACAAATAGAGCTTTCTTTTGGTGGTATTTGATCACCTCTGCGTCATTTCTGATCACCGCTATAAACAAAAGAATAGCGACCATTTTGCAAAAAAACCCAAATTTCTTACTTTTTGCTAAAATTAAAATCCAAAAAAAATATATAAAAACATTTTTTTCACCGGTTTTGGCCAATTTATAGTCTTCGTCATATTTGTGATAAAAAAACGCAATCGACATTTATTGATTGGCTTGCGCAAAAGTGGCCGCATTTACGGATGGTGAGAATTAATTTCTGGGGTTTTATTTATTTTTTATTTTTTACTAGTAATGGCGGCGATCTGCGATTTTTATCGGGACTGTGATATTGCAGCGGACATGTCGGACATTTTTGACACTTTTTTGGGACCAATGACATTTATACAGCGATCAGAAATTTTAAATGTCCACTGATTACTGGATAAATGTCATTGGCAGTGAAGGGGTTAACTGTGTTCCCTGGGTGTGTTCTTACTGTGGGGGGGTTGGGCTACCATGGGCATGAGAGATCTAACTGATCCCAGTGACAGGGATCAGTAGATCACCCATGCCCGCACTAACAGAGCGGGGAACCGCCATGTTTACATCGGCGGTTCCCCGCTCTTTGCCTGTGGCCGCTCATCGCGGCTCGCCGGCGGACATCGGGTCCGCCCGAGCCACGGGCACACTCCTCAGGAGTGCGGCGCACACGCCCCCTAGCGGGCATTCGCAGATCTCTATATTTTAAAGGCGATTCGCGCAATGCATCCACACTGCCACCGTGAATACACGGCAGGCGGTGGGGAAGGTATTAAACTCTAGCTTTGTTACACTTTTTTGTAGAACTGCAAGTCTCAGCTGTGCTATAAGGTTTTAGGTAAGGAGACACTCTGGAACTTGTGACTGCATTAGGTATAAAGGGTTAAAGTATAACAAATTGTAGCGGTGTCCCCGACCCCCTAGAGGCCTAGTGGTGGCATGCAGAGTCAGGGAGAGCTGACATTGTTCCTCAAAGTGTGGGTTACTAGGCATGGTGGGTATAGTGCAAGATGGAATGATTGGGTGCCAGTCACTTTATGAATGCAAAAAGAAATGTATTGTCTCCTAACAAGACTTGGGGAGAGAGGGTTAGGGCCAGGACACCCTTGGGCAGATGCAAAAGCAAACGGCAGACAAAAATAGGAATAGGCAGACAGCCATACAGATGGAGGGCCTTTAAGCTGGATGAAGCAACTGTATTTTGTAAATCTGTCTCCTATGGCAACTGAACTCTCAAACTTCAATGTAGATCTGTACACCTACTCACAGTATCCCGTTGCAGATCTTCTCTCACATCTCACAGTATCCTACTGTAGATCTTCACTCATTGAACTCCCAGTCTCTCACTAGACTTCTAGATCCTCTGAGCTCTTCCACAGCTAACCCGCTGTATCCTCCTCAAACTTCACCTATGCTACCTGCTGGGTCCCTGACTTGACTCTGCTGAAGCTTTCCCACTTCTTCACTGTCCCCGGCTAGTGAAAAGGCTCCTCTGGTACTTCTCCAGCCTTCCGTAAACTGGCCTCTGATAACAGGAGTGTATGGGGTTGTACTTGTGCGCTACCAAATGTGTTTAAAGTCCACATGTGCAAATAACAAATGAAGAAAGAATATAAATTGCAAAATGCTTCAAAATGAAAAATGTATATAAAACAAGTCCAGTGCAACATTAGCATGTGCAAAAAAAACATTCTGCGCAATTTTTCTCCAATAGAGTGATGAGTGCTCCAAAAGATCAATTCCAGTGTCAACAGTTGTGACTATGAGATGTGCAAAAAGCCACAATCCACCACCATCTGCAATGGCCGCTTACCTCATTTAAATGAATAATGCGCATTGAACTGCCAAAGGAAATTTCCAACTGCTGCTATTCATAAGTACTCTGCATACATGTAATAAGTAAACAGATGACTCCTCATGGTGCAGTATTAAAAACATCAGGGTTTATTAAAAAAGTAGACTTGATAAAGTCACGTGTGTGTAACGCAACGCGGCGGAAGGAGCTGGGTGAAGTCCCTTCTGGATACGGCCAAATCAAGAAGTTTTTGCTTTTCCAGCATTCTTCTACTGTGTGACCCACCCCCCACACTGATGTTTTTAAATGTAAGTCTACTTTTTTAATAAATCCTGATGTTTTTAATACTGCACCAAGAGGAGTCATATGTTTACTTATTACATGTATGCGGAGTACTTATAGAGCATCGGTTGGAGATTTCCTTTGGCAGTTCAATGTGCATTATTCATTTACGTGAGGTGAGCGTCCATTGCACATGGTCATTGCTGGATTGTGGCTTTTTGTCTTGAAGCACATCTCATAGTCACAACTGTTGACACTGGAATTGATCTTTTGGAGTACTTATCACTCTATTGGAGAAAAATTGCACAGAATGGTTTGTTGCACATGCTAGTAATGTTGCACTGAAATTGTTTTATATAAATGTTTACCATTTTTATATAAAGGTTTCATTTTGAAGCATTTTGCACTTGATATTCTTTTTCTTTATTGGTTATTTGCACATGTGGACTTCACACAAAATTGAAGAAAAGGTTACACGGGATTGCTGAGTTTGCACATGTTCATCTTGCATTTGATTTAATGTGTATATATTAATCTGAGGCATCTGCCCTTTATTTTATCTATTTTGATATTTGCACAGAACTGTTTTACAATTTTATTTTATACACCATTGTGTTTAGTTTTTGAATATGTTTATATGATCCAGCACTGTCCCATTATTTGACATATATGATAACAGGAGTGGTTGTCCCTTGGTGGCAACTGTGTCCCCTTTTTCTCTGACCTTGATCCTCACGTGCCTCTGGTAACAGGAGTGGTCATGTGGCATCTGCTTCTCCTTCATGTCTGGCAACACTCGGTTCCCCCATCCGGTGAAACCTCTGCAACTTGGTTAGACTTCTGTCCTGAAGCCCCAATCCCGTGCTACTTTTCTCAATGCTGGATAGGCCTCAGACCACTTAGCAGCCAGGTGTTCCCGGGATAGGCCTCAGGCTTCTGGCCTAGCAACTTAGAGCAATACAACTCGCGTCCCCCCAAACAGCCGTCCAGGTGACACAGAACCCCGATCACCTGATTCCTCCAAAGTAAATAAGCTCTCCCAGCATGCCATGGGGCCAGAGAAACCCTTGCTAATTGGCTGAGACAACATATCCACTCCTAACACAGATACAATGTGATCTTGTCATTCTAATGTCAAAAGCAGCAGTGCCACCCAGTGACAGAAGAGAGAGATGCACCAAATCCAGGCTTAGGGCAACGACCAGTGGATCCCTTACCATTAGCCAGGCTAGTTTACTACCTAGCAAACTAAATTTGATAGCAGCCCTGTTTAGGACCAGGGTGCTACACTAAGGTAAAACTTTTTCTTTTAGTTTTGGAGTGGAGAGGGAGTAGAATACTCGTCAGTTTTTATTGCTGTCTGTGCTCCCGTTGGGGAGATTCACCCTCTCTATTTGGCCTGTTTACCATTGGCAGTGAAAGTAAGAGAAAATTCCAAATTTTGGGTTGTCCCCAGAAAAGTAATGGAGGGGAAATCTTCCAATGCGACAGCGGCGGCTGGTGTAGGAGGGGTGCTTGGGCGCCGCCTTCCTGTTGGATAAAAATAAAAAAAATCAGCCCGGCCCCCCTACAGGTACATTGACATTTTTTATTTTTTTCCGCTCCTTGGCTGTCACCTGACAGCCAAGTAGTAAGCCGATTGGTCAGCCATTAAAGTCTATGTGTGTGTGCTGAACCTGGCTGCCCTGAGCCTGTGGCTCAATGTGATTGGATGCGGTTGCTGGGGGCGGGTCACTGTGGTGGCGGAAGTGACTCCTGCTCCACAGAGACCCTGACCGCCCGACAAAGGGGGACACAGCCGCTCTCCGTATGCTGAATCTCTGAAGACTCTCAGCCCGCTTCTCCGCATGCGGAACTCTGAAACAATCCTGCCTATTAGATGGGGTAAGTGCGGGACTTGTCCCGACTTCGGGGGGGGGGTTCTCTGCAAAAGTGCCCCCACCTGTGTCACTGCCTGCAAAAGTGCCCCCACCTGTGTCACTGATTGCAAAAGTGCCCCCACCTGTGTCACTGGCTGCAAAAGTGCCCCCACCTGTGATACTGAGCTGTATACTGTGTCCTGTGATGCTGAGCTGTGTACACCTGGCACAATATGTGGGATACAGGGGACGGAGTGGGTGGATTCTATAAGGGGTGTGGCTTATTAGAAGTAGGAGGGGTCAAAAGAAGGGCGGGGCCTGGTGCCCCCCATCCTAAAACTTCACCAGCCGCCACTGCAATGGGGACACTAGTTCTGGTTACCTGGGGGTCCCCAAGGAATTCCCTCAATTTGTAGGGATTTCTTGTCACTTCCGGTTTGGCTATGGGACAGGAAATGAAGGTGAATCTCTGCAATGGGACACAGGTGGTAAAAAAAAAAACTGACAGGGGTTATAACCCTTGCTTGCTCTATCCAAAATGCAAAAAAAAAGTTTTGCCTATAGTTCTACTTTAACTTCAATCTGTAACAGACATTCAGGGGGCAAATCTAAGCTAAAGCTGACCACAGACAGTTTCAAATTCTGCTGGTTCAGCAGGAACCGGTTGAATTTCGGTCCCTCTATGGGCAGGCTAGTTGTACTGAAGTCAATCTATTGATCGCCTTCAATACAGCAAACCTGTTGGGGGTGGGGGGGGTTTATGTACTATAGCCATCCGCAGTGATCACTGCATTCTAATGGAAAATGGGGAAACCCAGCAAATCCAGAAAATTGCATAATCTATGGCCAACCTAAAAGCCTGGTACATACGGGCCGAGTATCAGCCGGCTCAACAGAAACCGGCCAAAATTTGGCCCATGTGTACACACCGACAGAAGCTGGCCGAACAGGCATGCTGGAAAACCATAAGCTGATCAGTGTCCAAACAGAGCTGGCAGCCAATGGCTGTGAGCTCTGACCATTGTGTTCTAGTTGGAACACAATAGCGCAACGAGGAGAATACTGTACTAACATTGGATAACTAGTATAGCGAGCTCCTCAGTTTTTCTTTTTTGCCCTTCAGCCCGCTGAGGGTGTGTACCAGGCTTTAGACAACTAAGCAAATGCTTCTTGAACCTCATTCACACTAAAGTATACACCTGCGCGAAGGCTGTATTTGCCTGCACAGGGATGCACCAGTGTTCCAGAGTTTCCATACAGTCAGTCCCATTCATATCAATTGGGAAGCATCGCCTGCACCGACACAACCTCTGATCTCAATCTGACAGCTGCAGGAGTGCAGGTGTTTGGCCAGGAAAGTATATAGTAGGGGTTCAGCTGTCAAATTGGGAGCAGCAGCTGTGTCCATGCAGTTACTGTGTCCCAATTGAAATGATGGGGCTGCCTTCAAGGGAATCCACAGAACACCTGTGTATGCCTGTGCAGGCAAACACAGCCCTCGCCTGGGAGTACACTATAGCACGCCTGTATGACCAAGGGTAGTTTGTTACTTGTGACCATGTGGAGGTCTGACATCGACCCTACTATACGTGTTTTTTTCCTTCACATCCTCTGTAATAGGGTCCCTTCCTACTCCTGGCCCATAGCAGCTGTATGAACTGCATCATGGATTAAAGTAATTATTTATTCTTGTTCAATCTTTTATTAGAGTGTCAGTAAATACAAAGGTTGCATATTCAGGTATTGTAAAGCTTGGGCACTAACATTACAGTAATAAAGGCAGTAAGAGAAATGTAAAATGTGGATAATGAATGTAATGTTTTACAATGCAACCATTATAGGAGGCATACAGGGAGGGGGCCTGGTAGAGGTGGGAAGCAGGAGGGAGAGGAAGGTAAGTATTTAAGAGGGAATAATAAATATATTTTTTGAATACTGTATGTAGCCCGGGCCCTGACCTCCACAGGTCTGATGGTGACTTCCAGAGTCAGGGAGGACTGACATCTATCCTTCGTGTGGGTTACTATGCATAGTGGGTGCAGATAGAAGAATTGAGTTGGGCGCAAGACACTTTGATGCATAACAAAAGAGATTTATTTTTCTCTTCAAGAACTGGGGAGAGAGGGTTAGGGCCAGAACATCCTTTGAGACGGTGCAAAAGCATTTGGCAGACTCCAAGACCCAAAAATAGGACAGAAGAACATCTATACAGTTCAGAGGGCATTTAAGCTGAGTTGCAGCACTGTATTTGTAGAATGCTGTCATCTATGGCAACTGGAGTTGTAACTTTGACTTTAACACAGATTGATGCACATACCAACTTGGTATCCCCGTTGTGCAGATCTGGTCTCCATCTCACAGCCTCCCGTAGTAGCTTCACGAGTATACACTCAGTCTCCCAAAAAGACTACTTGGACTTCCACTGCCACTGGGTCCCTTGTGCTTCATCCAGCCAACCACTATACTCTACTCTCTTGCAAGCATCACCCCTGCTATCCTGCTGGGTTCCTAGCTTGTTATAATCCAGGGTGCTACATGTATATTTATTGTTAGTACCTGATTGTTGGCTAATACTCCCCTGTATATCTGGGAGACTAGACTGGGAGAGAGAGGTGCACTGCTGGGAGCTAATAAGGTGTGCTGCATGCAAATGTGCTGAAAAGGAACATGCTGGTAGGAGTAAGCAGAAAGAGGATCTCAATAGTCTGCTGCTGTTCTTTCACTGTCCAATCAGCAAGCTGGTGGCAGAGTAGTATCCTCACGGAATTCCATACCTGTAAGTACTAGTGCCTTTTTGGTAGGAATGGTGCTACATTTGTCTGGCCAGGTGAAAAGCCTGCAGTACTTGTACCCTTGGAGTGGCAGTCCAGGGTGCCAGGAAAAACCCACGGTGGGGGAGTTTACTATGATTTTACTATGGCATCTTGGTCACAGAACTTCTTGCACACCACCTGGGCTGGGACTTTTGACTGTGACCAGAGGATTTTTTATACTGGTCAGGACAGCCCGCACAAGGAATGACACCCAATGCACTATTCCTTTTATCCCCGTTCCCTTTTTTATGTTTGTTTTTTTGCACAGCACTATGCACTTTAACTCACTTCCAACTAGTGGAGTGTAGGTCCTCCTCGGACTTGCCCTGCAAGTCTTGAGGGGGAGGGCATGTAGCCTTCTGGTCAGGTTCTCCCCCTGCCACAGGGTCCCCCTTCAGGAAAGCCCCACCAAGTACTTGGGTGGCCCTTTCCTCGACCGGTCCCCTGAAGAATGGGGTCTGCCTGGTTTCGGCCAGGTGGACCATGAGTACACCAGACCCTGTCAGGGGTTGTGTGCCCTGTGGATCATGACCAGGGTCCTTTCTCTTTCTACCAGGGTATATAGATTCTGCCTGGAGTTTTAAAAAAATGCTCTCTTGCAGCGGGGCTGCCCCCACACTGCAAGTTTAAAATGGTCATAGAGGGTGATTCTATGCATGAAGCTAGAAAACCCTTCAGTGTGCAGATCCCCCAGCCCCACCAATACTTACCCGAGCACCATCTCGATTCATCGATTGTGCACAAGAGCAGCGATTCTTCCAAGTCTCTCTCCCTCATTGGCTGAGACACAGCATCGGGAGACATTGGCTGTCAATCACTGGCAGTGAGAAGGGATCTGTGTGTCCCATAGACATACATAGGTGGCTCGGGAGCAGGTAAGTATGATGTGTTTATTATTTTAAAGGAAAAAAGTGAACCTTTAGAACCACTTTTTAAATGCTTGCTTGGGTCTAGGGGACTGTAAAAAGGGGAAAAAAAAACACTTTTACTTACCCAATCCTTCACTCCCCAGAACTTTCCTCTACTCCCCTATGCTCAGTCAGTGGACTGTTGGCATCCAATGTAGGGTAATGGGCATGCATAACCCATTGAGGATCTTCAATCTTGTTAAAAAAAAAAAATTAGTCTGCAGCTACAAATACTGTAGCTGCTGATTTCTAATATAAAGACACTTACGAGGATACAGTGCTGTCTTCCCCTTGGCCGGTTCTTTGCTGGTCTTCGGGTCCCTGGAACTGCCATGTTGACTGTGGGAAGCTGGCTGTGAATTCCTGCTGGCTCACAGGCAGCTCCCCACTGTGCATGCTGACCTTTCTGAATAGTCCTGCTGCACCTTGGGAGGCTGCTGGGGGGGAGGGAGTCGGGGACCCTAAACAAAATTCTGCTGTCAAAATTAGGTACCCACTCCCTGTAAAAAAAAAAAAAAGTTTACAATTAGGAGAGAGGAGTATAATAAGCAGAACTTCCTTTTTTCGGTTATGTTCTGCTTTAACGATGTCTGAGGGCAGCCCTAATGCAAAGGAGCATTTTTCCTTTCCCTGGAGTTTAATCTTCAATATTAATGCTGAGGGTATATATACAGCATTGTCTTTGTCTTTATCCATAGTGCTTTATCAGCAATAATTCCTATGATATACTAAACCAAATTGAGTCCTAGAATTACGTCTTCCACTGCCAACCAAGGAAGCATTAAGCACTATTTTCACTCAATGCATTTATTATTAAGCAAGAAGAGTAGATCACCCAGACTGCTGAGGGAAAAATGCATGCTATTTTCTCAGGGCCTGTAGGAAACCTGCCAACCCCAAAGCTACATTTTGTTAAACCACAAATTGTGTTTTTCTAGCGCTCTGGTTCTAGTTGTGGCAATGCTGTGGCTAAACAATGTTTACATGCAGTTGGATAGGAATGACTTTGTCACCGTTTAACGTACAGCGTACTGACACAATAGTGCCAGCTTAATTTTTGAATGGTTCATTGAGATCTTGGCTCTATATAATTCAGCAGTTATATGGAAGTACTGGAGCAGTTCTTTTAATGAAGCTCCTGCGTCGGAATGATTTGGTAATGATCCCGCGACCATCTTATTGCTTTTACTTCAATAAGTATATAAGGCAATTACATTTCCCATTTAAAATGGTTCAGTAATTAAGGAGCAGTGCAGCAGCCCCACTGCTGGGAATGTTCTGATTCTGGAATGGTTCAGTAACAATGATGATTAGTCTTGTAGCAAAGCTTTGCAGAAGACTCTTGTTAGTGATGGGGAAGGGTAGGCGCCCAGATCTCATTAGCGGTATATTACTGCTGGACAAGGCTTGAACATATCCTCACACATAACAAATGTAGACAGGACCTAGGGGAACTAGCAGAACTGCACTGATGCCTAGACATCTGTATAGCTACATGTATCATTTGTAACAGATTCATACAGAGCTGTCACAGTTGGTTTAGAAAGTACAAATGTGGGACTGATTGTGTACACGCTTCTATGGTGTGTGCCAAAAATAAGGGTACTCCCTAACTGCATCCAATTACTTTGGGACCACATTAATGTGTACATCTCATGTGGTTCACAAATGTAACAGGAAATCCCATAATTGCATCCTACGCAGTCACTGGTAATAAAAACATTGTGAGCTGGCTACAGAATTCTCATTGATGACTGAGACATTCTCAACCTTCTTGCACTGGTCATGAGACTACCTTGTGCTTTGTTTGATTTGGACAGTGTTATGTTTCCATGCACACACAATAAAAAAAGGATGGTCCTTTTTTTATGCAGAATCTATTATCCATCATAGTATGGGTATACTTCTAAAGCAGTAAATGTGACATTCCCTTAAACCAGGGCTGACCCAAGACCTTGTGCTGCCTGGATCCAAGAATGAAATGCTGCCCCCCCCCCAAAAAAAAAAATCACGCCAGCAAAAGGACCCCACATTCATTATTTATATCATGATAATTAAAACTAAAATTAAATTTATCAGGAAGTCAGATTTACATGCAACAGCACCTCTTATCTATGTGCAAAATTATGACAGTCCATTATGTTCAATTCCAAGGGACAGGCTAGGACAGTATAGGGGCAGGCTAGGGTAGTATATGGACAGGCAGTTGGCACCCTGCCCCCCGGCCCAGTCAGCTCCCAGATGATACACAAAACTGCTGGTAAAAAAATCTTGGGTGTCAATTTGCTGCCCCTCTCAGAGTGCTGCCTGGGTCCAATGGACCCTGCGGGACTCACGGTTGGGCCGGCTCTGCCTTCAGCATTTACTGCAAATACAGCCGCCTGGTGCAGGTGCATGTTTTAAATTTGCGACTGATTCACTGAACATTTGCTGAATGCCACATTCCCTGATAGATCTCCAAAAGCATGTCTACCTTTTTGCCCCGAAACAATCCTTAAAATAATTCTCAGGCGTCAGGGAACCCCTTCTAAAATTGCATATAGTTTGATGCATTAGTGTGATCATTAAAGTGCAGAAACAATAATAAGGTGTATCTACAGGATTTGACCCCCAAAGTAGAGAGCATTTCTGTATTTCCTACGTTTAAACAGTAATATAGAGGGACCCCCTTACATTCATGGTCAATAGAAAAGAACTTTCTTACAGCTATTATCAGTTACAGGAAAAATGCTTCTTAGGTGGTCAGTGGGAAGAATGGCAGCCTTACAAATGGTCATAAAGACAGCTGCTGTCAGTGTAGAAGCTCCACTGGTACCACACTGCTGGCTATGGTGAGTCAAGTCTGCTCTGCAATTATGTGGGCAACATCAAGTAGGAGGTCAATCTGCCAGTGCTCATTGATCAAGGAACTCCTAGAAAACTCTGGAGGAACCCAAATGCTCCATGGAATTCTGGCTGAGAATGGCTGGCTGCTCTAGAACATTCATAAAACCTGAGACTATATAGCCAAGGTTCCAAAACCTATTTGAATATCAAGCGCTGGGTGTACCACCTTCATAAGAGGCATTCTTCTCCTTGAGGTATAGTGTTTGATCACAGATGAAGCAATTTAAAAGAGAAGTTTAGATTCACGAAGAAAATAAAATTCTACTCTCCTAGGTGGATGCAGCTTTGGTCCAATGCTGAATCTGTCCCCTGCCAGGTCTAGACCAAAAACTGAGCGATCAAACACCGCTGATTGGTCAGCTCTTGGTCTTCAGACTATAGACAGCTGGTATGTCACCGGCTCATTGGAGTGCTGGTTTGTGTAGAGGGAGGGAGCATCTGTCTCAGGCTCTCATCGGCTCATTTGAGTGCTAGGTTGTGGAGGAGGCGGGAGCAGCTGTCTCAGGCTCTCACCAGCTCATTGGAGTGCTGGTTTGCGTAGGCGGTGGGAGCATCTGTCTCAGGCTCTCACCGGCTCATTGGAGTGCTGGTTTGTGTAGGGGGTGGGAGCATCTGTCTCAGGCTCTCACCGGCTCATTGGAGTGCTGGTTTGTGTAGGGGGTGGGAGCATCTGTCTCAGGCTCTCACCGGCTCATTGGAGTGCTGGTTTGCATAGGGGTGGAAGCATCTGTCTCAGGCTCTCACCGGCTCATTGGAGTGCTGGTTTGCGTAGGCGGTGGGAGCATCTGTCTCAAGCTCTCACCGGCTAATTGGAGTGCTAGGTTGTGGAGGAGGTGGGAGCAGCTGTCTCAGGCTCTCACTGTGAGGCCGAGCCCGCTGCTGGTCCAGGCATCTGGATGGATCTTGACCATATGGGCGGGATCTTTTCAGAGCCTGGACCAGCCCTGTGATGTCAGCCGACAGCGAACTTTAGTATGCTATCAGCTGAAAACGGGCCACAGGAGTGTAGAATGAACTGCACTCCTGTGAGCCATAGGAAATAAAATCCTAACATTTTAAAACGTATTAGTTTAGAGATTAACATCAATTTATGTTCATCATGTTTTGCTTTTCTGACAAGGGCCACTAACAAAATCTCTGCACTGTGCCTACAGGTGGCCATAGATATAAGATTGTAGTTGGCTTTGTATGATCCTTGACCACTAGTAACTGCTGTAATTGGCAGAATCACAGATACCTGGATGGGCTTGTCTTTTTTTCAACCAGAATAACTGTGTAAGCTACATCCATACACTAGAAACATGGTAACTTACTAAAATCTGGACTTCATGTGATATATGCATACCTCTATGGCTTCCTTTTCGGTTCACAAAGCTGGAAAGACAACAATCTCTATTAGTCCTGTAAATAAGAACATGTAATTTGTTGTTTTACTGCTTCTCTTTAATCCCATAAGGCTTTTTTTCATCGTAATGTGCCATACCCAAAATAAACATGATGCATTTAAAAATTACATTTCTGCTAAATGTTTTCTTTTTCCAATCTGCAAGACACTCTGCTACTCTCCTTGGTGACTTTAGAAGAAAAATCTAATCTATGGCGGCCTATATAGTGACCATATGCAGCGGCACGTGGGTTTTTCATTCCAGCCATCCAGTATGTAATCACATAACTAGGGGCTAAAGGAGATATTACCCTATTCCAAAGGAAGATTATCAAGCAGATTTAGCTTGAAATTGTATAAGCAACCATAGTAATCAGCTGATGTAAAGGCAGCAATAAACTAAACTTACAGTACGTCATGCATATTAGGTTTGAACAGGATCACCAGGGCATATTTACTTTTGATCCATTCTTCAGAAAAGGTTTAGCTGGAAAATCACATCAGACCATGATTTACATATGACTGTGAATGCAGGCATCTGAAAGTGCTAACAACACTTCGTAGCTTGGGCATTATTAAAGTGGTAGCAAATTCCACATTTTGATTTTTTCCTACAGGTAAGCTTAAATTAAAGCTTATCTGTAGGCTAGATAAATAGCTCCTAAGCATGCACCATTTAGGAGATATTCGCTTGTTTGGCAGCCGGTGACATCACCAGCGCACGTGCTCTGAAGGAATAGCAAAACCGTGGCCGTGACTCCCATGCGCAAGCGCGCAGGAGTGATATCATCGTGGCTCGGCCCTTTAAGTGGCCGGAGCCCGCGAACCCGGAAGGAAGACCGGTTGAAGATGGAAGCCTCTGCAATGGTGACCGTGCGTGGCGGGAAGGCTTAGTTTCAAGGTAAGTCTTTCATAATGTGCTAGTATGTGATGCATACTAGCACATTATGCCTTTTACCTTGCAGGGAGAAAGGGTTTTTTTAAAAAAAGAAAAAAAAAAAGTTTACTCCTCCTGGCCAATCAGGACACGGGTCCTGAGGGGAGGAGAAGCAATGGCCCAGCACTTCCCACGACAAGCTGGAGCAAGCCGAAGTGAGGAGCAGCCTAAGGTAAGGCCACTGATCGCCACCTTCCCCACCGACTCCCACAGCGTAGGGGGGGTGGGAGCGGGCAGGCGGTTGAGGTAATGTGAGTGAAGGGGGCAGGTTTGTTTGCTGCCCCCCCAAATATTGAGCACCAGCCGCCATTGCTGCAGAACCCAACCCAGTCCCGAGGAAGCCTGCAGGTAATTTTTCAGGCAAACAGCCTGGCATTCATGTTGTTTAACAGGAACAGAGTAGTCTTAGAATTATTTTATTTTGTTCGGTTTGCAGGCTGAATGAAAGAAATCTAACTGCATTTCGCCAGTGTAAAGGCCTGTACACGTGGTGCAACGGTCGTATGAAAACGGTCGTACAACCACTTGTTGTACAATCATCTGACCGTTAGTACACGCGATTAGAACAGCTGACGTGCGATGGTCATACAACAGAAGTTGGATGAGCAGACTAGAAAACTTTGGTTGTAAAACAAGCGGTCGTATGACTGTTGTACCGTGTATATAATACAAAGAAGTTGGTCCAACAAGTTGTATGTACAAAACACGCATGCTCAGAAGTCAGGAACGCCCGGAAGTGTCCGTTCGTGTAAACCTACATTCCTAATTCACAAATCACATTCACCTGAACTTACTCTTTATACGCTCGTAACATGTCACTACGTTCCGATTTGGTCGTACGATTGCTTAGTGCATGTCAGTACACGAGATACAACAGCCAACATACAATTTGGGCCGTTCGGTTGTATGACTGTCGCACCGTGTGTGCGAGGCTGTAGACTTGTCCCATCTATGCTAAACTGCGTGGTTGAAGGAATCTTCCATACCAGCTGTTGTATTCAAACAGCTGTAGCACCTGCGGCTGTCAGAATACCTGAACAGTGTCTGCGTCTTATTAGATGCAGCTGCTGTTCAGCCAATTTTTTTACCAGCAGGCTCCTTTCGATTTTTCAGTTGAAGTGTATTAAGCCAAGTGGTGCTAAAAGGGCTGACTACAACTTAAATTTTGGACAATTCAGCAGGAATTGGTTACAGTTTGAGCCTAACAGCCTAATACATGAAGCAGGGGAGCTTGGAATGTGTTTGGTATGAGGGATATGAAAGGTAAATGAGTATACAATTTATACCATTCATGAGCATAATACAGCAAGCCGAGGAGCTTGATTATTGAATATTGTATTGAATATGAAAGGTAGACAAGGTAACAATCTAAAAAGTATAAATCCGTACAGAAAGCAGAGAAGCTTAGAATGGATTTGGTATGAGGCATATGAAAATTAGATGAGTTTACAGTCACCTATAGATCAAAAGAGAATATTCTAGAAAGCAGAGGAGCTTGCAGTGTATTGGATATGAAAGGTAGAAGAGTTTACAAGCTATAGAAGATTAGATAATAATAAAGTATAGGAGCCTGGAATGAAAATACAGAAGGAAGAGAAGCTTACAATCCATTGTCTGCTTGCATATTTTTGTCTTTTTTTATTTGTGTTTCATTTGTTTGTTTTTTAGAAAAACAAACAGGTTGCAGAATACATTTTATAGCCTGAAAGATCTAGATCTGTACCAACCCATAGATCTGCTTTGGCAATGATTATAAACAAAATCTATCCCCTCTCCTGTCCATTCTCTATACGTACCCTTTCCGTGTCTCTGTCCATTCTATGTCGGTATCTATCCTTCTACCTGTCCATTTTAGATCTGTATGCATGTCCCCTCTGTGTCCATTCTAGGTCTGGCTCTTTGTCCTCTCCCTGGCCATTCTAGGTTTGGATGTCTGCCCTCCTCCTGGTCATTCTAGGTCTGGCTCTTTGTCCTCCCCCCCTGGCCACTCTAGGTGTGGCTCTTTGTCCTGTCCCTGACCATTCTAGGTCTGGATGTCTGCCCTCTTCTTAGCCATTCTAGGTCTGGTTCTCTGTCCTCTCCACTGCCATTCTAGTTGTGGATCTCTGTCCTCTCCCTCCCTGGCCATTCTAGTTTTGGCTCTCTGCCCTCTCCCTCCCTGGCCATTCTAGTTCTGGCTCTCTGCCCTCTCCCTGGCCATTCTAGTTCTGGCTCTCTGCCCTTTCCCTGGCCATTCTAGGTCGGGATCTCTGCCCTTTCCCTGGCCATTCTAGGTCGGGATCTCTGCCCTTTCCCCGGTCATTCTAGGTCGGGATCTCTGCCCTTTCCCCGGTCATTCTAGGTCGGGATCTCTGCCCTTTCCCCGGTCATTCTAGGTCGGGATCTCTGCCCTCTCCCTGGCCATTCTAGTTCTGGCTCTCTGCCCTCTCCCCGGCCATTCTAGGTCGGGATCTCTGCCCTTTCCCCGGCCATTCTAGGTCGGGATCTCTGCCCTCTCCCTGACCATTCTAGTTCTGGCTCTCTGCCCTCTCCCGGCCATTCTAGTTCTGGCTCTCTGCCCTCTCCCCGGCCATTCTAGGTCTGGCTCTGTCCGCCCTTTCCCTGGCCATTCTAGGTCTGCCTCTCTCCGCCCTTTCCCTGGCCATTCTAGTTTTGGCTCTCTGCCCTCTCCCTGGCCATTATAGGTGGGGATCTCTGCCCTCTCCCAGGCCATTCTAGTTCTGGCTCTCTGTCCTCTCCCTGGCCATTCTAGGTCTGGCGCTCTCTGCCCTCTCCCCGGCCATTCTAGTTCTGGATCTCTGCCCTCTCCCTGGCCATTCTAGTTCGGGCTCTCTGCCCTCTCCCTGGCCATTCTATGTCGGGCTCTCTGCCCTTTCCCTGGCCATTCTAGTTCTGGCTCTCTGCCCTCTCCCTGGCCATTCTAGTTCTGGCTCTCTGCCCTCTCCCTGGCCATTCTAGGTCGGGCTTTCTGTCCTCGTTCTGGCTCTCTGCCCTCTCCCCGGCCATTCTAGTTTTGGCTTTCTGCCCTCTCCCCGGCCATTCTAGTTTTGGCTCTCTGCCCTCTCCCCGGCCATTCTAGTTTTGGCTCTCTGCCCTCTCCCTGGCCATTCTAGTTCTGGCTCTCTGCCCTCTCCCCGGCCATTCTAGTTTTGGCTCTCTGCCCTCTCCCCGGCCATTCTAGTTCTGGCTCTCTGCCCTCTCCCCGGCCATTCTAGTTCTGGCTCTCTGCCCTCTCCCTGGCCATTCTAGTTCTGGCTCTCTGCTCATTCTAGGTCGGGATGTCTGTCCCGTGTATATATTGTAGAGCTCAGTGTTTTGTGTTGAGCACAGGCAGCGGGTATTTATCGCTGTGATAGAACATCCCTCCGTAATGTAGAGATGTGCTAGTTGGAGCACGCTCGGTACAGAACACACACGGTCGGCTTTTCCTATGATCACCTCTAGGAGTGAGGAAGCACGGCCGGCATGAGGACGGCACAGAGCTGGGACACTGCATTATAAGAGGAGGATAGCTGTGCAGTACACCCAGGTCTGTACAAGTCAGGGGACACACAGTCTCCCCTCCCCTCCTCCTCCTCCCTGCAGATCAAAGTTCTCTTCCGTTCTTCTATCACTAGGTACTTAGCTGTCCTCCTCGTGGCGTCATCCCGAGCCCCCGCTTCCTCCCCGCACAGCTCAGTGCACACAGCCGGCCGCACTCTGCACGGGGCGGGATCCAGCCTGACTGTTGTTATTGATTCTCCAACTTTATCTTATCATTCTGAACTATCCACCCGAGAGTGCCAAAGAGCACTGCGAGCACACCGCGCCAGGTCAGTATGATCACTTACCGGGCTACTTCTCCTCACTTCTGTAAATGGGCAGGGTGGCATTCCCCCCAATGTATGTGATCAGTTGTTCATTGTTCATTGTATAGTATGTGATCAGGTGTTCATTGTATAGTATGTGATCAGGTGTTCATTGTATAGTATGTGATCAGGTGTTCATTGTATAGTATGTGATCAGGTGTTCATTGTATAGTATGTGATCAGGTATTCCATGTACTGTAAGTGATCAGGAGTTCGTTGTACTGTATATGATCAGTTGAATGTACTGTATGTGATCAGGTGTTCATTGTATTTTATATGATCAGGTGTTGAATGTACTGTATGTGATCAGGTGTTCAATGTACTGTATGTGATCAGGTGTTCAATGTACTGTATGTGATCAGGTGTTCAATGTACTGTATGTGATCAGGTGTTCAATGTACTGTATATGATCAGTTGAATGTACTGTATGTGATCAGGTGTTCATTGTATTTTATATGATCAGGTGTTCAATGTACTGTATATGATCAGGTGTTCATTGTTATGTTACTTGTGGACTAGTATATGTCATGTAACTTGTGGACTAGTATATTTTATGTTACTTGTGGACTAGTGTATGTCATGTAAGTTGACTAGTATATGTCATG
>BLSH010199639.1:114247-131835 GCA_018402905.1 Glandirana rugosa | reverse complement strand
TCAATTTACGCAGCGCTTTACATATACATTGTACATTCACATCAGTCCCTACCCTCAAGGAGCTTACAATCTAAGGTCCCTAACTCACATTCATACATGTACTAGGGCCAATTTAGACAGGATCTAATTAACCTCACAGCATGTCTTTGGAGTGTGGGAGGAAACCGGAGTACCCGGAGGAAACCCACGAAGGCACAGGGAGAACATGCAAACTCCAGGCAGGTAGTGTCGTGATCGGGATTCGAACCAGCGACCCTTTTACTGCTAGGTGAAAGTGCTACCCACTACACCACTGTGCTGCCCAATATACTAAACTGATTAACTGATTAACTCTTTCACAAAAGTGAATGATATGCTGCAGGGATCACTTTCTACCTTAATATGATGTGAGGGTTGACTTAACTGGTGCTCTTTATAGGATCAAAAATACAACGAGACATCGGAGTCAAAGAGGGAGGGAAGGAAAGCAAGATGAGTAGATATTAGAAGCATGGCTATGGGGTAGTTGTGATTGTGCCGGTTTCAGCCCAAGAGAGAAATTCCGAGGAGTAACGAAACATGGACCATGAAGTCCAGGTGATAGAGAACTGTTCCTCCTTTTCATTTTCCTGGGCCAACAGATGTTCCAGGTCTCTGATACAGTCCACTTCTATAGCCCCAATCCCCCAAAGAAGGCACGTCCATCAATCTCCAGTGACTGGGAATCAGCGCCCTAGCTGCTGCCATCAGCTTGCAGTACATGTCGAAGATAGTTTGCCAGAATTTTCTGATGGGAGGCCAATCGCACCAAATATGGAGCATGGTGCCTCTAGAGGATAGACCTCACCAACAGGTGTCTGGCGAGGATGGGTTAAAACGTTGTATAATCGAAGGGCATCTGTACCATCTGGTCACCAATTTAAACCCCGTTTCTTGGGTCATAGTTGCTATATAAATCTTGTACGTCAGGATGAAACATTTTTTGCCAGTCTACGGGTGAAATAGAGTGACACAGTTCTGATTCCCAAGGCTGAGAGTAAAATTGGGAAACCACATGTTTTTCGGGGTGGTCAGCTTGTAGAAGCATATCGTCAAATCCCGACGGTTCCGATAGGCTATCTGACAAAGAGGAAAAGTTACGGAGGTAGGAAACGACTAGGCATCTTTGAAGCCACATTGTGGGGTTTCCGGAGGCTGACCGGTAAGGAGCGTCTGTCCTTAAGAATGGGTCTGCATGAAGGACCTGAGCCAGACGCCTATGGTCCTCCCTATTCCAAGGACCAAATCTCGTCCCATGCACAGCTGGCGGAAAGGCCGGGGTCCCAAAAAAGGGAGTCCTAGGTCCCTGCGGTTTTAAAGTAATAGATGAGATTAGGTGGTCCCATAACCGAATGGTCTGAAGAGTAAGGTCAGTAGAAAGTAAGGATTCCCTACGGTGAGCCATAAGGGTCCACGGTAAAACACAGAGATCAGTCAAATTTGAGTGGCTTTCCAATTGGATCCAGAGTTTGGATGAAGAGTGATGGAACCAATCTATGATACGAGTAAGTATCGATGCCTTGTGGTATAATGAAACATCTGGTACTCTTGCCCCTCCCCAAGCCTTTGGGAGAGTCAGACTATCATATCGTATCCTGGAATGGGCTACTTTCCATCTAAACTTGGAAAACATCTGAAGGATCATCCGGAAATATGAGGTAGGTATATAGATAGGGATGGTTTGAAATCGATATAGGAACCGAGGGAGGACATCCATTTTTAAGGCCTTCACCTTACCTAGCCAAGAAAGCTGTTTGGATGCATAGGTCTTTAAATCCGCCTGAGTTCTGAGAATCAGAGGGGTGAAGTTACCTTCATCCGCTGGTATGTGAATTCCCAAACACCGAATAGGGGTGGAACTGATCTTAAAAAGGAAGGAGGTCGAAAGTTATTATAGTGAAATATTAAGGACTTTCGAGTTTCCTGTGATTGACTTTAAAGTTGCTTACTACCCCAAATTTCTGGAACTCCTGTATTATTAAGGGCAGGGACAAATGTGGTTGGGTCACAAACATTAGCAAGTCCTCAGCAAAGAGGGCGAGTTTAGTGTGGATAGGACCCACTGTAATACCCTGAATGGTTGCGTTATTTCTCAGTGCGACGGCCAGGTGTTCCATAGTAAGAACATAGAGCAGGGGGGATAGAAGACAGCCCTGTCACATTCCATTGTGAATGTTAAACATAGGGGATAACGAGCCATTAATTCTGATCCTGGCAGTTGGAGAAGAATAAAGGTACATTATTCTGGAGATCATGTTGCGGCCTAACCCAATATACTGCAGAAATTGCCAGTCAATGCGATCGAATGCCTTCTCCATGTCAAATGTTAGAAGGCATAGAAGGATGTTGTGGGTATGGGCATAGTCCATTAGGAGAAGAGTTATCAGGGTATTATCCCATGCTTCTTGTCCACCCACAAAACTGATCTCATCCAAGTGGATTAAGCGATGCAACAGTGGCTGCAGTCTATTAGCTAAAACCTTAGCAAACACTTTTAGATCTACACATATCAAAGAGATGGGCCTATAATTTGCGCACAAAGTTTGATCCTTTATCTGGCTTTGGGATAAATTAGATATGAGCGTCAAGCGTTTGTGGAGGGAATACTGAGCCTTCCAAAGGGGAGTTAAACACTTTAGTTAAGAAGGGAATAAGGTGGTGGGCTAATAGTTTGTAGAATTTGAGTAAAGCCGTCAGGGCCCAGGCTCTTGCCAGATAGAGTAGCACCTATGGCTCTAGCAACTTCATCTTCCGAAATTAACGTTTCAAGAGCCTGAATAGTGTCGTCATCCAAAATAGGTAGGGCGGTTTGTGTAACATAAGATGCCTTGTCTTCCGATGTGAAGGGGGGGTGGGGGGGGGCAGAAGGGTTATATAATACAGGGATTGGTAAAAATCCCATAATGTTTGAGCTATTTTAGAAGATGAGGAGACTGATTTCCCCAGTTTTGTCCTTGATGTGCGATATAAAAGTGGTGGATTTTTGTGTGTAAGGAGCAGGCTAGTGATCTACCACATTTGTCTTGAAATTTTATTTTGGTGTAAAGCAAACTTGTCCACGTATGTACGTGCAGACGCCTTGTACACTTTCCTAAGCTGTGATCGGGCCGAGGAAACTTCTGTAAGCGTTTCCACCATTGGAGCACGCTTGTGTTCTATTTTCAGGAACCTAAGCTTTTGAAGCACGGCTACTATGGTAGCTGAGTGTTTTTTGTTTTTTTTTTCTTCATTTGGGTTCCTATTTCAAAAAAACTTCCTCACAAAACCACCTTTAGTATTGAATGAGTAGCGAGGTATCATCCGTAGCATGATCTGCGAAAAAGTTAGCTATGGTCTCCGAAACCCACGCAACACACTCTGATTCCATAAGCAGTGAATTGTTTAACCGCCATATCTATTCCTTCACTGGGGTGGAGGGAACCGAGAAGGTTAAGTATATTGGGGAGTGATCAGACCACACCATAGTCTATTTCACATTCGGGGGACCAGTCCAGTTATGATCAATTAGGAAATAGTTGATACAGCTATATGACTGGTGTACATGAGAAAAGTGGGTGTAATTTTGGGATTTAGGGTTCAATACCCTCCAGATGTCAATAAAGTGTAGATCGTATATGGCACGCTGAGAGCCCTCAGTTTAGGGAAAGAAATAGAGGAACTTGAAGTTAATGTATCCAAAAGTAGCTCCAGAGGAGTATTAAAATCTCCACCAAGCTTACCCTATATGAAATCTGCTAGAATCTTCAGGTACTGCAAGGTTGATGGGATGGTGAACATTTGGCAGGTAAATGTTAGCTACTGTAAATTTTGTCCCCCAAAGTGAGAATTTCACAAAATTTACCTACCCTTTTGGATCTGAAATATGGTCAAGTAATTCGATAGTGAGCGCTTCATGAAAAGCAATAGACTCTCTTAGCTTTTTAGGATGGGTTTGTGCTGTAGATCCACCTGTTAAAGTATCTGTTGGAGCAGGAGGGGGGTGGAATCAGAGTGGAAATAAGTCTCCTGCAAGAGGAGCATGTTGACAGCCAGTGTTTGTGCATTTGATAGAGGATTTGTCCTCGTTTAGAGGCAATTAACATTATATGAGCAAAATTTTTATCGGGGGGGGGGGGGGGGAGAAATCACTGTGTGGGCCATACTGTAGTTTGGGAGGAAGGAGGGATAAAGTAGACTAGGGAGCAGGGAAAGGGTGGAGGGGGGGTTATAAAGTCAGAAGGGGAGAGGCAGAAAAGGAAAGGAGAGAGGAGGAAGAAGCTCAAGCAGGAGGAATAGAGAACAAGAAATAGTCAGAAAGACACCGGGGTAAAGTGTCTAAGAGATACTAAATCGCTTGCAAAAGCGAGAGACTGCGTGGAACCACGCTTTAGGCACAATACGTGCCAATCCTATTGTGGGAGAGAGATCGAGGGTGAAGTGATCCTAGTTGTGATCCCGACAGCATAACAGGCGTATGTAACATATACATAGCACATCCAGTTATTTAACACACATGTGGCATAAAGCAATCTCTTCTAACAAGTGACATCCCAAACAAATAATATGAACAGATTCAATAGGGATCTCTACTGTCTGCGGCAAAGGGGCCTTCTCTGCAAACATTGGTAAGTAAATTAAACAAACAAATTTAAAATAAATGAAAGTAAAAAGGGGGTGTCATAAAGCCAAAAAAGATAGACCAGTAGCCAAAGGGATATCGGGAATACCCCTACTCAGTCAGATGCTTATTGAATATAGCCCTAATAACAAATACATTAACAGTAATATCTCTTTAGGTATTATGGCATTTAGTCCAATGTTAGAACTCTTAGAGGCAACCTGTCCCTGGGAGGAGAAGTTCAGGCTGCCAGTCAAGTGGCACATGATGGGTAAGGCTCAGCAGAGACAGCCCCACCCATCCAGGGTATGCCCCTGTACAGATCCAATTTTCCCTCTCATGGATATTAACTGTTAGATATTAATCGGGCAGATAGGGGAAGCAGTTCAGAACAAAGTGGTATATCCTAAACAAATGTGTAATCATTGGAGAGAAGATGTATTGTTAATTAGTGCAATTCGATATTAAGCGCAGACCAAAACCGTATGGGACAAAAAACATCCGGTTCCTATGCTCCCTCCCAAACCCCAACCAGACAGATGAAATAGCAAAGGGTAGGAAACGGACCCGCAAATCTGGAATCTGTCAATCAGGTATTGCTAAACGTAATGTTTTTGTGGGTACGTAGCAAAAGAAACCACACGGGTGAGAAAAAAATCTCAAGGCAAATCTGGCAGAAGTTCAATATAACCGGTGTATGGCTCCCTGGTAACATAGTTTGTACATGAGGCAGGGTCAAATCCTAATGCGGCAATAGGGATCTGACTCAATCTTCTGGAGAGGTAGGTTGTCACATTCTAGGGCCGGAAGATGCTGATCTAGACTTTGGTCGTCTACGACATTGTAGGAACGGGCCAAGTCCCGGCAGTCTTGGGTGGTCATCTGGAGGGTCCAGCCAGTTCGGAACATCAACTGGGTCTTGCTGAGGAAGAGGAAGAAGTCAGGAAGCTGGTCTGGATCTGAGGAAAAAAATTTGTAATCTCGGGTCACCTTTATACTGAAGGGGTGGCCCCAGCCCCAGGCGTAGGAAGCTCCTGCTTGTCAGATCAAATCCAGCAGGGGGCGCCGCATGTATAGTGTGTTGCGAGATAGGTCCAGGTATAGGTGAATAGAGGATTTGTCAAAGTCCACTGGGCCCAAGCGCCATGCCTTCCACATTATTTCCTCTTTCAGGGTGTAATAATGAACCAAAGGACATCCCGAGGGTGACCTTCTCGGGCCCCACCAGGTCCCCCCACTCTGTTTGCTCGGTCTAGTTCAATGGGTGATGAGGTGTCTCTACCCAAGACCTGATTGCGAATGGATATGACAGTGGGCCTTAGATCAGCATCAGATGTTGCTTCAGGTCTACCTTGTAACCAAGCGTTTTTTATGCGACTTATGTTCTCACTGTCTTCTATACGGAGTTGATGTTGTCGCAGGTGACAGAGGTGTGCCTTAGATGATGATTCAAGCACTGCTATACAGGCTGCATGATCGTCTTAGGTGGTGGCCAGAGCTGACACAGCCACCTCTGAAGCCGAGATCTTTTGCTTTAAAACATTTAGTTCGATATGCAATGATGCTTCCATTTTAATAGCCCAGGACTCTAAGTCAGCCTGGAAGTCAGAGAGGAGGGCTGTGGCTTCAGATCTGGAAGCCCCCCCCCTGAGGTTGAAGAGTGTAAATCTGCCAGGGCCTCTCCTGCATGTTTGTCAGGATTACTGACTGGATTATAGAAGCAGGAGGGTCCGTTGTGCTCGCAGGTATGGGCTGCTGCTGGAGTGGGAGGAGGAGGTGTGGTCTTCCCTGTATTCTGAACGGGCGCAATCTTGTCCTTGGGGGTTCAGGGGAGCTGTGCGGAGCAAGTAGCCAGCCAGGCATGGTGCCCTGCTGTAGCTCAGCAGAGTGAGAGCTTGCCGCCGACATACGGATCGCGGGTGTACGATGCCTGTAAACAGCCTATTATCGACGGGAAGGCACAGAGCTCAGTAATCTCAGATCTCAGTGCATCTTCAGCCATCCATCATTGGCCACGCCCCCATAACGATTTTTAAATGGTACCGGTCGCAAATTTTTCATCCTGGATATGTGGTTTGGAGTGCCTGGTCAAAAACTGCCTGGTGGTCGTCTCGCTTGGAGTTTTTGATGTGTATATCTGACATATCTGTTCATATCCACACATTTTGGGGAAACTGGACACCCTCTCTCTCAGGGTTCAAGCAATCCTGTGTAGTAATGTGAAGAAAGGGTCTTTGTGGCCTTGATTAGGAATAGGGAATTGAGCGTTTTGCCTAAATGCAGTGAGAATATGCATTACTGCTCAGAAATTATTGCTCAAGACCTGAGGAAGGGAGTCCAATTTCCCTGAAGCATGTTGGCCATATCTGACATTTCTGCTCAAATTTAGGATTCAAACAAACCTTCAATGTAGATTACAATTTTATCTGTATGTGCTCCTAAGCACATTTCTAGAATTTTTACCTTATGATGAGCAATTTGCTTATCACAACCAGAGAGGCAGCAGCCGAGGACCCCAACTGGATCCACACACCACTGTTATTTTTGGTTCACCTCCTCACACGCACAACCCCACTTCCCCCCTTCCTCCCTTCCCTCTCCCACCCATTTCCCCTACCTCCCTCCCTCATCCTAACCTCTCAGTGGAGTTGCATGAAAACTGATTCTCTTCCTTACTGCTCGAGGGCTACCTCAAATCTACCAGTGGAAAGTTCTTTGCCCTTCCTCCTTTTAAAGGGAGTGGTAATATGCAAAAATCAGAGAGGCTATCCTATTTGTGAATATAATTTTAGCACTTCAGAGCTGCTATTATGTACTAATTTTTTTAAAGTATTACATTAGGTGATACAGGTGTAACTTGTACACAATTGAACCAATACTCTATCATTATGGAACTACCTGCAAATTATACAGACACATAAAATAGGTGGCTATTTGTGGTTGAAAGGATGTCTTTCGTTTAACCGTTTCACGCCGACTGTACGCAAATATGCCGCCTTCGATGCATGCAGCTGCATGCATCACCCCAGTATCGTTTTTTTAGAGCCGACGGTTGGCTTTCTTATGATAACAATCGATGCGGCTTGTCTGGGCTTTACTGTCCCACCAGGAGGCCCGAGTGACCAGCCGACACGTCCGCTGGCTGGTTGGAGACCCAAACCAAACTGGAATCGGCTTCAATGGGGTCTCAGATCTAGTAACCCTGAAGCGCTTTCATGACATCACTTCCAGTTTACGGAAGACTTAAAGGCGCCAGATCTTAAACGCATTCAAAACGCCAGATCTCTCCATAAAGAGTACCTGTCACTGCCTAGTACTGTCACAAGGGATGTTTACATACCTTATGACAGCAATAAAAGTGATCAGAAAAAAAAATGTAAAGGGACAGTGTAAAAAAAAAAAAAATATTAAAACAAGAAAAAAAAATCGAAATCCATCCCTCCCTGCTCGCACGCAGAATCGAATGCATACGTAAGTTGCACCCGCAAGTGTTCAAAAAACACATGTGAGGTATCGCCAAGATCGTTAGAGTGAGAGCAATAATTCTAGCACTAGACCACCTCTGTAACGCTAAACCTGTAGCCTGTAGATGTTTTTAAAAGCATCGCCTATGGAGTTTAAGTATCGTAGTTTGTCGCCATTCCATGAATCTGCGCAATTTTAAAGCATGACATGTTTGGTATCTATTTATTCGGCGTAACCTCATCTTTCATATTCTATTAAAAAATTGGCCTAACTTTACTGTTTTAATATATAGATAGATAGATAGATAATGTTTAGGGGGTTCTAATTAATTTTCTAGCAAAAAAATACGGATTTTAACTTGTAAGCAACAAGTGTCTAAAAAAGGCATGAAGGTGTTAAAGGAGTTGTAAACCCTCAAGGTTTTTCACCTTAATGCATTCTATGCATTAAGGTGAAAAACCTTCTGTGCTGCAGCTGCCCCCCCTGAGCCCCCCTTTTTCTTTCCTGAATCCAATCGTTCCAGCGACAATCACGAGCCCAGCAGCTCCAGCTGCTGTCTCGGGTCCTCATTGGATAGATTGATAGTGGGAGCCATTGGCTCCCGTTACTGTCAATCAAATCCAATGACATGGGAGCCGGGGACAGGGCCGCCGGGACACCCCAGAGAAGCCGAATCGGGGCCATTCTGTGCAAAGCCCTTGCACAGAGCAGATAAGTATGAAATGTTTATGTTACAAAAAAATAGCCACCTTTACAATCATTTTAAAGGTTGAATAAAGTATCTTCACATCAAGGGTTCCTTGTCACTTGTTTGCGTGATCGTACCCTAACTTTAGACTATTCCAAGGCATACTTGTAGGCCGTGTGTGGCCTCTTCCCAGCATGTTCGTAAAACTCCCAGAGTTAGTGATCCTCCCCATCTTGCCTAAATGATAGGACAGGCTGGACATTTGACAAGCCACACCTTCACTGGCACTAGCACTGTAGCTCATTCAAACCCTGCAAGTCTGGTGATCTCTCCTTCTGTGTCGCAGCAGTGACTGAGCTCAGCATTGTGTAACAGAGGGAGAAAGAGTGCACTGTACATGCGCAGGTTTTTAAATGAGTTGGAGTGCACTTTCCTTTACTTATGGGGTCCTGCATCCAATGGCTAAGGGGTCTCCCCTACTTTAGATGTTTTGTGGACAGGCCGGGGAGAGGTTATGCATGCTACAGCAGGGATGCTCAACCTTTTGAAGAGCAAGAGCGACTTCAGTGATTTGGTAACTGGTCAAGGGCCACACTGAACTGTGGGGTTTTATCACCCCCAAACTGCAAATGAAAATGAGCCCTTGGTGTCCTGAGCCCCCTATAAGGCTGCTTTCACACTGGCATGATGTGGTTTACAGTGCACCTGCAACTTTCCTGTGGGTTAGCTGGGCTATGCCATAGACTTCTAATGTATCTTGCGGGTGTGGTGCCCTTTCTGATAGATCTGCAAGCTATAATAGAAGTCTATGGCTCAGTGCATCTAACCCGCAGGAAAGCCGCAGGTGCGCTCCGCCTGCGGATCAGTGTAAAAGCAGCCTAATAACTCTTTTTGTTATAAGTGCTAATACGGTCCTTGCAAAATTTCAGTGTGTGTGATATTTAATACATACACTGGCCTTTTCCTACTTCTGCTGGCATCGCTATTTAGGCTGCTAGAAAGGTCCCAGACAAAGTGCACTTGGTATCACATATATATAACAGAAACCAGCGCTACAGAGAAAGCATTGGCTTATGCAGCTCCTGCTCCCTCTGTGGCTGCCTGCATCCTCTACTGCTGGCGCCGCCTCCATGCACTCTGATGCTCTGGGATGGCAGGTTGGCAACCCAATTGCGATCTGGGCTTGGCGACCCACCATCCCAGAGCATAAGCATACGCTTCCTTGGTTTGGAGTTGAAGGCCACATCAGAGGGCTCCGAGGTTGAGTACCCGTGGCTTACAGGATTTTCATGGAATTTAAAGTGGAACTTTCGCTTGGAAAAAATAATTTGGCAAACAGGCAGGAATTTTAATGCAGAAGAGACCTAGTAGGGGATATTTACTAAAACTAGTGCACACAGAATCTGGTGCAGCTGTGCATAGTAACCAGTCGGCTTCCAACTTCAGCTTGTTCAGTTAGGCTTTGCCAATAAAACCTGGAAGATGATTGGTTTCTTTTCACAGCTGCACCAGATTATGTTTACCTATTAATGATTAAATTCGTCAATCTGATTTTAAACCTAAATCACGCCAGTTTAGCCATAAAACCATCCGACAAGGGTGGTAACATAGTAATCATGTCACGTCTTCAATACCGTAAGATGGGCCTTGACATACTTAAAAATCAAGAATGGTACTGTAAAATTCCTCAGGAACGGGTTTTTTCATGGTGCACCGAAAGTATTATGTACCGAGGCCTAATTGACAAAAAACATTAGAATATCTCATTCCCCAACTTCCAAAACTTGCTACCTTCTATGCTTTACCGAAGGTGCATAAGAACTTGATGAATCCCCCCGGGAGACCCATTATCTCCGGGAATGACTCGCTAACTGAAAAGGCGAGTAGGTACGTTGACTCGTTCTTGATGCCTCATGTCATTTGTCTGCCCTCTTATATTAGAGACACGTCTGATTTGTTGAAACATCTGGAGGGGATCCATGTTCCCCCGGGTGCCCTGCTTGTTGCTGTGGATATTGAGGCCCTTTACTCCAGTATGCCGCACGAGCGGGGCTTCCGGGTGATAGGATCCTTCCTTGATGAACAGGACCAAACGACCTGGTCACATCACTTTGTACTGAATCTCCTCCATTTTTTCCTGACCCGAAACTTTTTCACATTTCAAGACCAAATTTATCTACGTCAGGGGGTCGCGATGGGCACTTGCTACGCTCCCTCGTGCGCAAACCTCTATCTTGGAGGTTGAGAGAGATGGATATTTTCCTGTGAGTCCTACACCCGGTTTATTAACTGTATTATGAACTGGTTCCGTTTCATTTATGATCTGTTCATCATATGGAATGGCCCTAAAAAAGAACTTCTAGAATTTTTGAGTATCCTTGATAACAATGATTTCAATATGAAATTTACTCATACCTTTAGCCACATCAGATATCTTTTTTGAACCTGACAATATCCATCACCGATGATGGAGGCCTATCTACAGATCTATATCGTAAACCAAGCGCTGGCAATACTATATTGCACGCTACAAGTGCCCACCCCGCCCCCAATTAGGAGCATACCCTACGCACTGTATTTGCGTCTTTGTAGGAATTGCTCCACAGAAATGGACTTCATTCACCAATCAAATGAATTACAGAGTAGACTTCTAGCCAGAGGGTATTCTCGATCTCTATTGAGGAAAGCGCTCAATAGGGCCAAGAATAAAATTAGAACAGAATTACTGTTTTCCAAACAGTCTAAAACCCATACCCCACGGTCAAATTCATCACGCGATACTCTGCACATGAAAATAGTCTATGATCGCTAATTTCTCGTCATTGGCATCTACTTTGCAAGGATTATACCCTGTTTAAGTATGTGCGCCTTCATCCTGAGCTAGTATTCAGGAAAGCTACGTCATTACGTGATACCCTCACGTTGAGTTATTATTCCTCTTCGGTCTCGGGGAATATGGCTCCCCGATGTACGTATCACTGTGGTGAATGCAGCAGATGCCCCTGGGTGACCGAGGGTAAAGGAATTCATTTACCAACAGGTGAATGGTATTCATCACGCCATCATGCCAACTGTCACACTCGCGGTGTCATTTATCTTATGACCTGCCAGTGTCATGCCTTTTTATGTTGGCAAAACTATCCGCTAATGCAGTCAAAGAATTAGGGATCATGTGCACTATTCCAGCAATGGGAAAATTATCACACCAGTGACCCCACATATTGGCCTACATCATGGGTTTGATAATTCAGTGGTTTCCTTTTTTGTCATGGAGGTCTTACAACCCAACCCCAGAGGGGGTGATTGGGATAATATGATTCTAAAAATGGAAACTTTATGGATTGAAAGGCTATCTGCTACGGTCCCTCCCAGCCTTAACGAACTTAACAACAGCTATCGTCCCTTTCTGCAATAGTTTGGGTCTGTGGTGCCTGGAGTGGACTGCGTCCGCTGGGGTCTTTGCTGCCTTGGGAGGGTATGTTCAAGTTAAAACTGTTAAACTCTGTTTTTTGACAAACCTTTGACACTATGGATTTTTTTCCCATACGTGTTTTTTGCATTACCTATAAGACGTTATTTTCTATTAATCGTCTTATGTTTTATGCATCTTTTTGCAGCCCATCATAATCTGCCCCTAACGGATTTTCCTCCTTGGCTCTATGGGCCTTACTCCTACATGGTCCGTTCCCCAATGGCAAGTGTGTGATTTCTCCTCTCCAGCACTATTCCTGGGTTGCCACTAGATGGTGCCTATGGCAGTGCTATCACGATGAGGGGAGCCTAAGGGACGTCTTTTGAACGTTCGTTCGTTGTGTCCCTTGTGGCGGGTTAGCGTTGTGCACCATGTGATCCGCACGCATCCCGGGATCGTATCCACTGATGCCACTACACTGCGCGCCCCACGGTGTGTGACATCATTTGGATAGGCGCCAAAGCATTTAAAATGGCCGACCATGCCGTCCTCAGTATTATGGTGGCAGTGTGGAATGTCTCAGTTCGTTTAGTGCATTGTAAGTACCTCCTTCCTTTTACAAATCTTTTTATTTCCTATACTCCCATTTATATTTCTCTTCCTGCAGACTAATGCCCCCTGTAGGGTAGACATGTTACCTGCCCCTTCTCTTTCCACGTGTGTTGGTACTGAGGGGAAGACTACAGTTTGACACTCATATGCCCTCTTATTCCACACTGCCCACTATACATAGTCAACCATTCTCTGTGGTGAGTAGCCTCCTCCTTTGCTATTCGCTTAACTGTTATATGGGACCTGTTTGCTTAAGGCCTTCCTGTTACATATATTTTCCAGTGTCTTCACCTGACCAGTTGAATCTTTAGAGATTGGATATCCATATATCCCTTCTCTGCTCCTGCACATTCAAGCCTCTATCTTTGGCTCCAGGTGCATATATAGCATGGGCAGGATGCTTTATATATGCTATATGTGCCTACATTGATTTTTGACAGAGACCTCCCTAAGGGGCTTCTCGCCTATGGGAGCTCCCTGTCAATTATTGATATATTGTAACATTGTATACAATGATGGTTGTATAACTGTGTATAGTTTTTGTAGAGCACGTTTACAACTGAAACTATTTATTTCTGATGAAGCGGTTGTAACCGCGAAACATGTAAAAGCGCAAGCCGGATGAACCTTCTTGGAATCCTTGGTTGGGGTTTCATCTTTAAGTTCTCGGGCTGCCAGTTTCAGACAAACTTGTAAAGATTATTCTTTCAATTTATGTGTATGTGATGTCCAGCCCGTTTCTGTAGGGCATTTGGAATGTCTTTTTTTTTTAAATAATGATGAGATATAAATAAATAAAATATTTTTATCTAGCCAATTGGGGCTATGTACCGTTAAAGTCCATGTTTGCCTCCACTTTCACACTTCTTTCAGATTCTGTTTTCGTTTTAGTAAATCTCCCCCACTATGTCTCTCCTGCATTAAAGTTCTTTACCTGCCTATGTGCCCTTGTAGACTGGACTGCACACATGCAGCTCTGTGTACAAATTTCGTCAATGTGAATGCACTACTGCACTGTGTGGGAATGACGTCACCTCGGGTGGGCCAATGAAAAAGGTCAAAGATTGGTACCAGAAGCTGATCCGGCTGAAGATGACAGTGGCTGGTAGGGAGCTATGGGACACCACAGCACTGCATACAACGGGAGTGTAGTTCTTTTTTTAAGCATCTGTTTTAAAAATAAATAGGATACAATAAACAGAATAATACTATAGCTATAATAATATTTTAATATACTAGAAAAGCTGGAATACTTGGGTATATTTTTTTTTTTTTTTTTGGGAAAAGTGATGTAAAGGTGAATCAACCCTTTTAAAGAATAACTATATCCAAGAGTAAAAAATGTAATGCATTGTAGCTTAACAGTCCTTGGTTTTAATTTTTTAGGCTAAGAATATTTTTGGCAAGTATGGAAAATTCCCATTGAGCTTGCCAGAAATGCCATGCCCCTGCCTCTTCCTGTGCGCTAAGACAGCAAACACAATGTTCTCTTTCTTTTGCAGACTACTAATTCCTTCAACTACCATATAATGGAACTGAGCAAAGGCACAAATGTTTAAATTTTTCATCTTGTGTGACCACAATGGCTTCTGCCATAGATCCGATGGACAAATGAGCGTAGACTCCCCTTCCCCAGATGCATATTTTACCAGGATTCAATGGCCAAGGTTCTGCTGGTGGTTTACGTTTGGTGCCTTAATCTTCTATGTCCTTTCTGCACATGTGCATTACAGACCCATAGACTTCTGTGAGATCCCCTCTGGCCTTGGGGCCCAGCGCCATAGAAGTCTATATGACACTAAAGTGCAGACTTGTCCAAGATAGTGAGGACTTCTACCGTTGGACATAGCAGAACCGCCCCCATCAAACAGAGGTAAGTATGCATCTGTGAGGAGGGAAGGTTAGGTTCGATCAGGGGAAGGGGCCAAATTGATAAATATACTTTTTTGTTTTAAAATTAAATTTTAATTTACGTTCAACCACCAATGATGTGACTTATTCATGCGTCCAGACCACAACCCCAGGCTACGGTATTGTGAGGATTATTACAGCTCAAAATAAAAGAGCAGGGCTCTGCAGGAATTATGGGTAGAAGATGGAGAAACAATGGCATTTCACACAGTGCTGAGCTATGAAAGCTCGGTTTATGAACAGCATCATAATCCCTTCAAGTTTTCTGTATAACAAAGTAATGCTGTGTAATCAGCCTCAGTTTTATGAATGTTTCTGTCTTCTTTTGTTCAGTGTATTTTAATGGGGTCTAGTAGGCTTTATAATTTTGTTATTATAGCTGTTGCAATAATGAAAAATTAGTATTAAAGAAGTATTGTAAAATGGGTGCTACTATCCAACACAAATCATCAAGCAGTCTTTCGGGTCACTGAACCTCAACTGTCAGGCGGTTTTACAAATGTCATCCAAATTAGCAGAGTATGGTTTGTTGAACAAATAACATTGCGTAGAAAATGTTATATGGCTTGGATGATCGGAAGTAAAAATAAAATGTTCTCTGACTTTCTCCTTATGGAGACTGCAGAGGCTCAACCTAATATGAGCTAAATTTTAAACATTCGAATAAATGAGAATATTTATTTTAACAGTTTTTTTTTTTTTTTTTTTAAAGATTTATCCAATATATGTATAGTGTACACAGCCTGAGTGAGGTGGTGAGGTATCTGGTATGAGGGTCAGATGGGAAAAATCTTTGCTCTTCCCTATTGGCCCTCCCTTTCCTGATGACTATTTAAGAGATATAACCTACAAACAACCCATTTTTTATGTACCTGGGTATCCAAATCCATAATGAGCTCTCCAAATATGAAGACCTCAATGTTACCCCAATTGTTAAGCAGATGGTGGACAAACTTAAAACATGGTCCACGCTGCCTTTGAACCTCATTGGTCGAATTAACATCCTTTTACGATGATTTTTTTTTTTTTTTTGCCAAAATTCTTATATTGTTTTAGAGCAGCTCCTTTTATTTCCCCCTATAAAGCTATTTTACCATTTTATCCACCTTATCCTCTTTTCTATGGAATGGTACACAACCCCAGATTGCTAAGTCCTCTTTACAGGCACCTAAATTGGTGGGAGACCTTGCCTGTCCGAATTTGCATAATTTATTTTATTGCATCTCAACTCCCCTATGTCTATGATTGGTTGCACTCTGACAATCAGAACCCCTCCACTGCTTTCCTATCAGCCTTTTTTGGTCCTGCCACTTCTCTCAAAGATGAGTTGCACAGATCGCTGAGATCAAGATGTTCTAGATATTCCCCTATAGATGTGGGATTTTTGGCCAGGAGAGAGGGGGAAAAAATGTTTACACTGTCAAGGAAAGTCACCGCAAACTACCTTATGGAAAAACCCTAATCTCTCTGAGCTCTGTGGGCATCCTGACTCGAACTGGTGGGTTTGTTTTGGTATCGCTCATCTTTCTCATGTAGTCATTAGAAATAACTGTGGCTTTTGAAGCCCTAAAGAGTGGTCATGGTATTGACAATGCATTCTTTAAGTACCTGCTACTTTGGCATGCCACCCGGACACAGATTGGGACCCTGACCATAGAGCTCACGGAGTCTCCAATGGAAGACTTACTATCCTATCCTGAACTTACCACATTGGTAACCACATTTTATAGTCGCCTTTCATTGGTGGGGGCTGACCCATTTCAGAATTATCCAATTTAAATTTATTCACCATTTACATTATACTGCAGCTAAACTAGCTCGTATGGGATTAGAAATGGCTGAGGTTTGTTCCAGATGTAGCTTAGCTGAGGCAGATCTACTTCACATGTTTTGGAACTACCCTGGACTGGCATCTTTCTGGCGGGATTTTTTATTTTTTGAACATCCGCTTAATCTTCCAATACCGTGGACCCCGGAAGTTGGACTCCTAGGTATATTAAATGACGTTGTACCCAGGACTCGTGCCTGGACCCTGTTACGCATAGTATTAGATTATGCACGTGAAGTAATCTTTCTGTACTGGAAGGATGCTGCCCCTCCAATGGCTCAAACTCTATATCGTACTGTTGATGGGGAGCTACCCAAATTTTAAGTTGATATACAAAAGTAGAGCATGTTCTAAGACATTTACCACAATATGGCTGGATGTTTCTAAATCCTTTTGTGGCACAGTCTTGGCTTCACAGCTCACTTGATCAAGGTCTGTCTCCATGTCGTCTGCGACTTGATAGGAGATGCGGATATTTAACAGGTGGGCTGTCATGCCAAATATCTGCTTTGAGTAGTCTAGGGACATGGCGCTGTGGTGTTGGGATGTGTATGTTGTATGAGTGTGTGTGTGCGTGTCTGGTTTTATTTGGTTTTAGGCACCTAAACCTATATGTCCTGGCTCTGGATAATCCCACCTCCTATCACCAATCTTGAAAGATTATGTGGGACACGGGAGGGACTTTATATATCTCACTGTATCTATTCATGTCATATATGTCCACCGGATATGTGACGGACTGCTGACACCCTGTTGAGTACTTCCGTCAAGAAGCTGCTTCCCAAGTCCTGGAATACGAGACCCACAAGTCTGGCTATAGTTACCCCAATAACTAGGCAACGCCAGCTTTGGAGTAAACCAGAAATTAGAACTGCTTTATTAGAGAAACACACTGAATTTGTACTCTTGAGAAAGACACCCCCCCCCACGGATTTTGGTTTATTTTGGTCTGTGCGTGTGTGTGTGAGTATGTTGTATGTGTAGGGTTGTGGTGTCGCGGTACAGGGATCTGATGAGTTTCGTCTATAAACCGTACTGTCGGGTGGACAATTTATAG
>BLSH010199639.1:90091-104226 GCA_018402905.1 Glandirana rugosa | reverse complement strand
TCCAGCCCCCTAAAGTCTGAAAGACTGTAAACTGGCCCTTTGTTTAAAAAGTTTGGAGACCCCTGTTCTACAGGAAATGATGGTCGGAGACTGAAGACATGCTACAAGTTTGACTCGAGACCTGCTGCCAAAGACAGTGAAAGATTGAGGATATATTACAGGAGGCTATTAAAGATCACTGCTATTACCGTATATACTCGGGTATAAGCCGACCCGAATATAAGCCGAGGCACCTAATTTTACCACAAAAAACTGGGAAAAGTTATTGACCCGAGTATAAGCCTAGGGTGGCAAATGCAGCAGCCAGAACACAGGAATTGTAGCCAGAACACAGGGACAGGGAGCCAGAACACAGGAATTGTAGCCAGAACTCAGGGATTGTAGCCAGGACACAGGTATTTTAGCCAGGACACAGGGATTTTATACAGGACACAGAGACTGTAGCCAGAACACAGGTATTATAGCCAGGAAACAGGGATTTTATACAGGACACAGACTGTAGCCAGAACACAGGTATTGTAGCCAGGACACAGGGATTTTATACAAGACAGACTGTAGCCAGAACACAGGTATTGTAGTCAGGACACAGGGATTTTATACAGGACACAGACTGTAGCCAGAACACAGGTATTGTAGCCAGGACACAGGGATTTTATCAAGGACACAGACTGTAGCCAGAACACAGGTATTGTAGCCAGGACACAGGGATTTTATCAAGGACACAGACTGTAGCCAGAACACATAAGGGATGAGTAAGGTAGATTCACATTAAATAGAGCTGTGCTAAAAGAGCCGTTCTGTGCTGTGTAACTGTGACTAAACACATTGGAATGCAAAGAATGCTGAGAGAGAGCTGCAGCTCTTCACGGAGATCAGGAGGTGGGCGGGACTGAACAGCTAACATCAGCTTGTCCCGCCCACCTCCCCCACCTTCCGACATCAAGCTGAGAATCTGACACCTCTCTCAGCATTCTTTACATTCCAATGTGTTTAATCACACTTACACAGCACAGAACGGCTCTTAGAAGCAGCGCGGCTCTGTTTAATGTGAATCTACTCATCACCCACAGACACTGACTCGAGTATAAGCCGAGGGGGGTCTTTTTCAGCACAAAAAATGTGCTGAAAAACTCGGCTTATACTCGAGTATATACGGTACCCCTTTACAAGTTGGTGTTCCCACTCCCAGTCTAAATTGCTGGGTTCCAAGGGCAGCGCAGTAAATACCAAGGAGATGTGTGTGCCCTTGGGCTGTGTGTTGGGTGATAGGGTTTTAGAGACACCAGCAGTGATCTTTAATAGCCTCCTGTAATATATCCTCAATCTTTCACTGTCTTTGGCAGATGAAAATAAGAACATGAGTGTTGAACCAGAATCTTGAGGGGCTGCTAATCTTTTAAGTAGATTCTCTGCCCAAATAGTAGTGTATAGTGCAGTACTGAAATAAGTCTAAAACCTTCCATATTTATACTTATAAAACTTTATAAAACCTGTAAGCCTGTTAATTTATGATTTTTATCTTGATACATCCATCATCCATCCAAACACCTACCCAAGCCTGCCAGCAAACCAGCGCTGTGCCTGGTTGCATTTCTTCTCTCTTCACTTCCTGGTCTTACAGGAGTTCCTGAGAGCAGCAGGAGCCATTGGCTTTTGTTGCTGTTAGACAAACCGGGGGGGGGGGGGGGTGTCTGAGCCTCACTGTGTGTGTGTGTGTGTGTCTATGGACACATAAAGCCTGGCTTTCTTCTCCTTTTCTTCTTCCTTTTTCTTCCTACTCCTTTCTCCTGCCTCCTTCATCTTCCATGGGATAACATGGATTTTTGAACTATCCAGTTGAATGTCTGAATGGGCCCTAAATGAATTTAATGTATATCTAAAGTCAAAACCTTATTATTTTGCTTTATAGCATAGGGAATGGTAAACCTCTGTCTTTACACTATCCGTGTCTATAATCAAATTTTGTTCCTGTCATGTACACATACAGACGAGAGGACATCTCCCAAGTGAGGGAAATGCCCCCTTAGACAGTTGTCACTGTAACATTTGGCTCCATTAGAAGGCTTTCTCTTTTTGCTGTTCTGGTGACCAGTGGTAATTTTGTCAAAGAAAATATTTTCGTCAACTGAAATACAACTAAAACAATTTAGATTTACTAAAATACGACTAAAATGCCATCTTCATTCAAAGACTATGACTAAATCTAAATTTGAAATTTGACATAAAAATTAACACTGCTGGTTAGAGGTAGACTGATATATCGGCCGGCCAAAATATCGGGCCGATATCTGGCATTTTTTCATTGACATCGGCTAATTGTGCTGCAAATTTGGCTGATTAATTTATGCACTAAAGACCGGTTCATACAGGGGTGATCCGACTTGCTGGGCGACTCAGCACGACCCTGCACATCGTGACTTCAGCGCCATTTGCAAACAACTTCTATAATAGAAGTCAATGCAAGTCGCCTTTTTTCTAAGTTGGAGCGACTTGAGTCACTCCTATAGAACAAGAGAGACGAAAATCTGGGTAGCCTGCCAAGTCTGAGAACATTGCTGATAAAAGAAGCAAAGGGATAAAATTTAAAAAATTCCGTGGGGTTCCCCCCAGAGAGGTACCAGACCCTACGGTCTGGTATGGATTTTAGGGGAACCCGCACGCCAAAAAAAAATGGCATAGTGTCCCCCCAAAATCCATACCAGACCCTTATCCAAGCACACAGCCTGGCAGGCCAGGAAAGGGGGTGGGGACAAGCGAGTGCCCCCCCTCCTGGACCATACCGGGCCGCATGCCCTTAACAGGGGGGAGGGTGCTTTAGGGCGGGGGGGGCCTGCGCCCCCACCCCAAAGCACCTTGTCCCCATGTTGATGAGGGCAAGGGCCTCTTCCCGATAACTCTGGCCGTTTGTTGTCGGAGTCTGCAGGCGGGGGCTTATTGTAATCTGGAAGCCCCCTTTAACAAGGGGGCCCCCAGATCCCGACCCACCCCCCCACCCTATGTGAATGAGTATGGGGTACCTCGTATCCCTACCCATTCACATAAAAAAAAAAAAGTGTGTCAAAAAAACACACTACACCGCTTTTTAAAATGGTTTATTAAATCCGCTCCGGCATCTTCTCCCCTCTCCGGCTCTTCTTTCTTGTGCTTTTTTGCGGGGGGTCTCCTTTCTTCTGGGGGGGGTCTTCTATCTTCTGCTCTTTTGCGGCTGTCTTCTTCACTATCTTATCCCTCTTCTCTTCTTTCCATGTTGACTCGTCGCTCTCTCCCACTCAAATGCCAGGTCCGTGCTGCGGAATGGCTTATATAAGCATGGGGCGGGGCCACCTGCTGATGTCTTTCGGAAGCCCTACCCTTATGACATCACAGGTCCACCCTGTGATGTCATAAGATATACACTTTATATCACATAATAAGAAATACACTTTAGTGAATGAAAAAAAAAACTAAACAATAACGTTAGCCCATTTTTTTTTCTTCCAACAGTTTTGATTACCTCTTTTTGCGTATTTTAATATTTAAGATGCATAGTTTTTGTTAAATATTATGCATACAAGTGCACTGATTGGAGGGTTGTTGTGTTATTTAATGTTTAATATAAGCAATATTCTGTAATCACTTCTTATTACTTAACTGTTAGATTTTATGAGATGAAGGGAAAAAAAAGAAGAAAAATCGGACTAACATATCGGCCCAAAAAAATCTGCATCATATATTGGCCATCGGCTGCCCTGATTTCTAAATATCGGCATCGGCCAGAGAAAAACCCATATCGGTCTACCTCTACTGCTGGTGACAAATCACCAGAATTCTTCTTATTCCTAACTGAACACAAACCTCCAGGTCCAAATTCTAAATTCATGTTGGACTGGAAATGCTTTGCATTTCAGAAGATCTTGCCTAACTCTTGGTACAGGATCTCTCACTCTTTGGGCTCACGCTATGCATCCACTCCACAAATGCAGCAACAAAAATTGTGGGAACAATCCTGAACTTGGGTGGAACTCTCAGAACAGTACATCCAAAACTACGGCACACAGGCCTTTTCTCGTGTGTGAAATGCTCCATTTTGAAAGCATTTTTTTCATAACCCTGCATTTTGTCTACATTGCAAATACTGCGTAACAAGACCAGCGTGACCGAGCAGTATTTTTAATTATGTTTTTCATGGATATATATAGGGATCTAGTTTATCAATGTTATAAGATTCACACCACTTTTACCCTAGATTTACTCTTTTGGAGTATTATGTGAAAATTTGTAAATCAGAAGTGAAATTATTATTATTATTATTTGGATAAATGTACCTTTCTGTTGATTGCTTTTCGTCTTTATTGTATGCTTTCAACAATTCAAATGAAAAGTTTGTGTTGGAACATTAAGGTATAAGATGTTGTGATGGGTGTGGTGACATCATTCTGCTTTGTTTGTGCTTTCAGACATTCTCGGACAATGTTGGCTTCCTAGTGAGCGTTTTCTGTGCCTTGGGGGTGTTCACAATACTCTTCATACTGGTGTGCATAGAAACTGTGCTACAGAAGGGTATGAAGTTATTGGCGGTCATCATCTGGGGATGTTTGGTAGCCATGGGCTATGCGTTCATTTTCACAAGCAGTTTTGTTACTCCATGGGACCAGGTAAGAGAGAGCTTGTGAATAAGGCATGTAGTAAGCTATGAATAGAGTTTACAACTCAACCTTTTAATTACTGACACCGATGAATACAGCATTGGCTTCTTAAAGCGGAGCTTCCCCCAGAATTTTTTTTATACATCATTCAAGTCCTTTGCCTATATAGACTTACCTTTTGAAGGAAAAAATGTTATACTCCCCCTAAGTCGCTTGTTGCTAGGTGGTCTTTGTAATCTGCCCCTTTTAGGTCCGAGGCTCTTGTCCTCACTTCCTGCTTCGCCTGGCCTCCTGGGAGATGTGACTCATCATTTCCCAGGAGTCGGTGGGATTCCCTGTACTGTAAAATCGTGTTATTTCCAGATAGGAAATGACACGACTTAAGGCAGACAGAGATCGAGGCGTGCATGATGGTTACCCACCATGCACTTTTTTCAGGAAGAGATGCCAGGAGACTACGGATGGACTTCAGATGCCCTCACCTAAAATGGAAAAGTCCAGCAGTGAGAGAAACAAAATTGTGAGTAAAAAATACATGTAATTACTAGGCGGTTTGACAGTGAGGAAACAAAAGATTACATCTATTTAGTATTAAGAGTGGATGGAAAAAAAAAATTCTGGGTGGAACTCCGCTTTACAGAAGGTATTTATATGGTATTGCTTCAATCACAAAAAAAAAAAACTGTAGGGGGGGATGAGAATTTTTTCAAATAATTCCTTTATTCCCCTTTGGGCAACAGTACATATGGTATATAGCGTATATACCATGTATGATTCATTTACAGGCTTTAATTGTTGCAGCTGCTCCCAGCTCTGGATGAGGAAACAATATGAAAATAGGGGTTCAAGTTACTGATGGGAGCCATATACGAATTGAAATTCGGCTGGTTCAGCAAGGACTGGCCTAATTTCAAGCCGTGTGTGGCCATCCCTGCTTTGTTTTATTGACTTCTGTCAAATAGACAAGTTGGTTAAATTTTTTTTTTAAGAACTATTGTTCAATTTTCCCATAGTTTGAGGAGGTCAAAATTTTAACAGTTAAAACATAATACACTTTTTTGGGTTTAAGAAAATTTCAGCTTACCAATTCATAGATGTGGTGGTTGCATTAAAGTAGGAGTGAACTCCCTCGTATGATTTTTACCTATAGGTAAGCCTATAATGAGGCTTACCTATGGGTACAGTAAATATCTCCTATATTCCCGTGCCATTCCTTCAGAGCCGTGCTGTAAACTGTGATGTCCTCTCCGGCTCCACCATTCATAGTGCCGAAGCCCGTGAACCCGGAAGGAGGACCAGGTGAAGGTGGCAGTGCCTTCAGCGTTGACAGCGCAGAGTCTGTCATAATGTGCTAGTATCTGATACATACTAGCACATTATGACTTAACCTGCCCGGTGCCTATTTTTTTTTTTTTTTTTAATGCAGTTTGCTACTGCTTTAAGTTTCTTTTTTTTAAGGCTCCGTTCACATCTAGGTGTTTTTGCTCTAAGCCTTAGCTCTAAAAACGCCCAACAAGACAGATCCCAATAATTTCAATGGCCCCTGTTCCCATCTGAGCGTTCTGTCACCTAAAGCAAAACGCTGTCGCTCAAAAAAGTACATGAGCTTCTTTTTTCTGCAGATTACAGGTGTTTTACTGCTTTTACATTGGTGACTTGTCAACTTGAAAAAAGCCTGCACACAAATGCCTGTAAAATAGCAATGCCTAGATGTGAACGGAGCCTCAGGCTTTTTTTTTATTTTTTTATCTGGTGATCCTACCAGTTAGTCTGTTTTTCCACTTCCTTTAAACAGACCATGCTGTCCAGCAAAAAATGGCATTTAGAGAGTTGATGAAAACCATTTACGAATGAGGGGTGCTTATAATGGTCAGCTTTTATCCATTTATGTAAAATCCCCAAATGAAAAAAAAAAAATTAAAATATTGCAGTGACTACTTTAAAAAGTGTTAGTTTGGCTTTTGTTAGTGTATCTAAATCTGCTGATCCATCTAACACTACCTTCCCCCCCAGACTGACAATGCTGTGTGCAAGGGTGTCTCTGTTGCTCCTCTATCCAGAGTTGAGACACCTTAAGACGGGAAGGGCGTTACTGGCCGGATCACCAGTTAAAAAAAAAAAAAAAAAATAACGAAAAAAAAATAAAGCTAATGTGTGTTGATGTGTCAGTATTTAAAAAGATTAGATGACATGGGTATTCTATTTCTGCTCTTGCCTAACATTCTGTGGTTTGGTTGCTCTCTGCAGGTTTATTGGACGTTATTTGTGACAATTAGTCTGTACACCATGCTCCCATTATGTATGACGGGAGCGATCGTTGCTGGGCTTGCCTGCTCAGCGTCACATATCATCGTGCTTAGTGTCTATGTGACCTCAACCAGTAAGCAGCCTGCAGGGGATTTTGCCTTACAGGTAGGAAACGCTTCTTTTAAACTGCATGCAACTTCCAGGCGCCACAGCTTCCTGTAGTCATAACATTTTGTTCTACACTTCATGGGTAGATTTTCCAAGCACACGAACTGTAGGGTTCTCATAAAGGTGTGAGCATACAGGTAATTGACCATTAAACTGTGAACACCGTATAATAGACCTTAGAATAGCAATGAGCAGATTGGTCTGGGAAAACCACCTTCTGTAATCACTGTGCTCTTTCTAAACACTCCATGAGCCCCAAAGGCAGTAGTTTGGAAAGAATGAGAAGAATTGTAAAGTAGTTCCCATAGCCCTTAAGAACGTATTATATAAATGATCAAACATGTCATAAAGTTCTATATGATATGAATCTTTTATATTTGTCTGCTTTCAATTTATATTAGTATGGTTAAAATAAACTCCTCTCCTTTCAGCTGGAAAATTGCTAGGTGCAGCATTATTAATGCTCGCTGTCATAATTCTAAACAGATAGATGCATTATGTAACATTATTAGCACATCATAGCTGGAGTTTTATCATCGTATGTACCCCTCTAGCTTTGTTTCTTAATTTATAACAAGCACTTGTGACCAGTATTATGAAGCTGGCTTTGCTGTCCTAGGCTGCGGGATATAATCATGTAGGCCTCATGCACACAGGATGTTTTTTGACTGTTTTACAGCAGCTGTTTTTAGCTGCAGACGTTTTTTCCTACAGTCAATAAACCCTCCATCATGTTGTCCTATGTGTTCATGCACACACAGGCTGTTATCAACTGTTTTTAGCTGTAAAAAAAACCCAAGACCAGAGGGTTCAGAGAGACGTTTTTCAGCTGTAAAAACGTTCAAATGCTCAAAAACGCAGCTAAACGTCAATCCTCAATATTTTTGGATGTTTTAGCTCAATTGAGGAGAAAAAAAAGAACGCTGGCCCTTTAAAAACATGAAAAACGCGCAAAAATGCCGGAAATATAATGCTAATAACAGCTTAAAAAATCACTGATAAGCTACTGACGGTTTTTGGACATTTTTTAACGTCCTGTGTGCATGAAGCCGTATATGCGTCTAAAGCCCAAGGCCCTTAAGTATATGATGTGCAGCCCTTGGACCCCAGCAGTCTCTACTGGGAACATTAATTGGGGTAATAGCATTGATTTCTACTAGCCTAATGTAACAGGTTCCCAACTTCATATTGACTTCTGCAGCCGTCCCTAGCCAAAAATGTAGCATTTCCATATTCTTTGACCCTTCTTTCCTTTTAGGTCTACCTTTTCTGGCAGTCCTTTTAAGCATTAAATATATTGAACATTATGTGTGGCCCTTTGGTGATGCCAGTGGCTGCATTTGAGGCCCCCTTTAGCTGACAACCACTGATCCAAAGCCTGTTTTTTTTCTTTTTGCCTATTTTTTAATTTTTGGGATAAAGAAGGTAGAGGTTACCATCCTGTTTGGTTTTTCTTTGGTTTGGTTTGCCTATGTTTTCATTTTTGGGGTAAAGAAGGTAAAGGTTACCATCCTGTTTGGTTTGCCTATTTTTTCATTTTTGGGATAAAGAAGGTAAAGGTTACCATCCTGTTTGGTTTGCCTATTTTTTAATTTTTGGCATAAAGAAGTTAAAGGTTACCATCCTGTTTGTTTTTCTCTGTTTTGGTTTGCCTATTTTTTAATTTTTGGCATAAAGCAGTTAAAGGTTACCAGCCTGTTTGGTTTTTCTTTGATTTGGTTTGCATATTTTTTTAATTTTTAGGATAAAGAAGGTAAAGGTTACCATCCTGTTTGGTTTTTTCTGCTCTCATTGTCCCCACAGGGGAGATTACCGATTACCCTTTCTATTTGTCCTGGTGACAATGATCACCATCGGGGCTGAAAGTAAAGAAAACTCCCAAATTTTCAGTTGTCACTGAAACAACAACAAACTGGTGACAACTCTTAAGCATTTGAGCTTGTGAAAGCTTAAATATGAGGTGACATCAGTGTTCCGCATGCCAAGGTGTTAGTTTTAGGCATAGGTTAATTTTTTACAATACAACAGGGCAAAACACTATACTAAAGTTTTGTTATAATGAAGGTAAAAATTTGTTAAACATTGGTAATTACTGCAGCATGGTGTGTTCTCTATATCGCTATATAAAACAGCGTTATATCCATTACAAATGGGGGAATATGTGATATTCACTGCGGGTGAATCAGTCGCTGTACTTTAAAACATGCACAAGGAAGAAACACCTGCAGTGAACGTGTGCTGATGTTATATTTACTTCTTCATAGATCTGCTGCAGTCTTTGTATTGAACATCGAATAATGAAATTGAAATCTTTTGACTGTTTCTTTTTGCAGATGATTGCAAATGCCATCATTTTGCTGTGTGGAAATGTGGTGGGCGGTTATCACAAACGTGTCACGGAGAGTGCATTAAAGGACACTTACCACGAAGCCATCAACTTCATTCATTCCAGACGTAAGCTGGACTCTCAGGAGAGGCAGCAGGTGTGGTGACCATTATGGGAACACCCTTGGGTTGTGGGGCTTCCATCACTACTAACCAGTGGTGCTGACTTACATGCAGGAAAATGTGTTACTTTTAAGTTTTATAATGTGGGGGCTTTCCTAATTTTTTATGAAGTGGGAAGCACCTTCAGTGGAGAAGTAATGTCCTGGCAAAGCTCCAAACGATAGCCTACTTTTAAAGGCATATCTACATTTTTTTTTTTTCTCTTTTGAAGAGTTAATTTACCTAGACAGAAAAAAATGAAACTGTTTAGTGGTCTGGGGATTTGAAATCACCATCTTTCTGCCCCTTCTTTCTGCAATGTTTTCAGGAAGGATCAGAGTGATTCTCTGTGCTGGCGCTGACCATTCAGAATCAATCTGATCTGTCCTGGAAGCCCTGCAGAAAGTAGGGGGGTAAGAGCAGGGATTTTAGACCCCCAGACCGTTAAGGGGGAGGGGGTGTGTAAGGCAACGGTGTGCAACTTGCCCAAGCCCAACACACAATCCTAAACTTGCTTAAAAATATTGGGGGGGAGTTCTGCATGCGTTTTTTTAACATGTTTCCGGATGCATTCCAGGTGCTTTTTTCTCTTTTTTTTTTCCTGTTTTTTTCTTTTTCACTAATACTAGGGTCCAGTGTGTTTTTGATGCATTCCAGATGCGTTTTACTGTGCAATGCAGGTAAAATGCAACATGTTCTACTTTTTTTTTCTGGAACTAGAAAGCCCTGGAACTGACTGCATTGGTGTGAACTATACCATTGGAAACAATATAACCTACTTTCCATGCATTTTTGATGGCAAAAAAATGCACTGGACTGCATGTGGTGTGAACTGTCCCTTAGTGAAGACATGCAGCCTAAGAAAAATTTGACGGTGGGGTTAATTTACTAAAACTGGAGAGCGCAAAATCTGGTGCAGCTGTGTATGGTAGCCAATTGGCTTCTTTAGCTTCAGCTTGTTCATTTAAACTTGGGCAAAAAAAAAAAACTGGAAGCTGATTGGTTCCAGTTTTAGTAAGTCAAACCCACTGTCCTTTTTACTGGACTTTTATAAGTTTTATCTTTCCAAAGAAAATATACCACTCTTCACAATCACACCTTATTCATATCGTCATTTTTTGGCAAAACCTATATTTGGGAGCAACTATTTTCAAGGGTGAAGCACACAAAAGGCAAAATTTGAATCAATATATCTGATGAGCACCATGAGATATCATTGAGAATGGTTACAACATCCATCCAACCAGAAATCGATGCCTTCGTTTATCAAAAACAGTGTCAAATATCACATTGGTTTATGTTGCCCTGTTTTACTTTTATGATGAAAAAGATTACAAAAAAATAAAGTTTTATGTAGCCATGTGCTCCCTTGACAGTGGCTGGTAGTAGTGGTTCACCTAATAGCTGCCCTTAATCGCACCATATATCACACATCCAGAGACACTGACCAGATCGGCTCTTGCTTTTGTTGTTTTATTTAGGGGAAATAAATTGGATGGGGATAAGGGGTGATTGTGGGATGCCCAAAAAATTATGGTACACAAACTCCATATACACTCCTGTATATGCACACTTGCACTGCAGGCTATCCTTCTGCAGACTGTTACTCCTCACAACCCTCCAGCACTCAACTTGCTGATCGTTTCTCCTACAGTTCTCTCTCTAGCAACTTGCAGATTACTTCTCTCCAGCACATCACTTAGTTTCCAGCCTGAAAGGAAATTTATCAAGCTTCTCTACTCCTTCCTCTTCACCAAGGCTAGCACATGGTGAGGCCTACTGTGTGTTGGCAGGACCTCAGGAACACCCATTACAGGCCAGGGATCACTGGTCCCTGAATGTGTAGCAAAGTACTTGAGTGCTAGCCGGGCCTTTGATGGACTACAACTCCCAGCCCATCCCTCTTCCAGGTCCCTCCGACCTGTTTTTCCTCAGTGACACTCCTTCCCCTGACTGGCTCCCAAGGCTCCTTCCCCTGACTGTCCACTATTCCTCTCCCAGCCTGCTTCAGCACTTTCTCCTCCAGCTCACAGGGACTGTCACTCACCAAACCGACGGATCACTTTAAAGTGTCTCTCTGTGCAGCGCCTCCGCTGTTCTCCTGTTCCATTGTGTGACTCCAGGAATCCCCACCACTCCTGGCTACACCCGAACCTCCGGGCTCCAAGGTCACCCTCCCCAGACTGGGGCGACCTCCTGGGTAGGGGCCTCCACAGCGCCTTTGCTACATCTCCAGACTTCCAGCCGACACACTCTTCCCCCGATTTGGCTGAATATTTAAGGAGGCCTGTCCCCTGCCAATCCTGCTTGGGAATTGGTCAGGGCTCCTTAGAACACTCCAGATGGCTCCACCTATCTCCCAGCTCTCTGACCAGAAACCCTCCTCCAGGTTTCTAGAAAGAAGTGGGAGGTCCTGGTGACCTCATCTGTTAAACCAGCTCAATCCTCCCTGAGCCACCCCTCCCAGCCCAGATCAAAACATTCACGCCTGCTCCTACACTCAGGCCTGACTAAATTTTACCTCACCTAGCAAAACCCTGCTAGAAAAACGCACCTACACTATGGGGCACTACATTTATTACTCAGGTACATTATCTATATCCGTGATCCTTGTAATCTGCTCAACTTTTTCTGCTCATCAAGCCCAAGAACAATTCCTCTTCTTCCAATGTGGCCCAGGAAGGTCAAAAGGTTGGACACCCCTTGTGTAGGGTATTAGTTTACCATTTCATTTTTAAAAAAAAGTGGACTAAAGCCTCGTAGACACTAATAGTTTGTATTGACAGCTCCGGTTGTAGCCGCTGTACTAACGATCCAGTGTTAGTACAGTGATCTCCCCTGCTGAGCTGTTATGTTCTGACAGGAGGACGGCCCTCCATCAGAACACTCCAATCACTGCTCTCAGCCATTGGCTGATCAAGAGCCAGTCCGCTGTTGGTTTTCCAGCATACTCATCCGACAGTAGCTGGGCAAGCGGCCGGATTCTGTCGGACCGGCTGACATGCACAGCGCCCGAATGTTGGACAGTTTTTATTGAACCGGCCAATGTCTCCCAACATTTTGCCCGTGTGTACTAGGCATAACCCTTTAACTTCTAGTGGGGAAAACCCCTTTACAGGCTGGTAATTCTAAGAATTCCACCTGATACACAAGTGTAAATTGATCACTGTTTTTGGGCTTGGTTCACATCAGTCATGTTTCTATGGATTTTGACGATTTGCAGCTGTTGGTTTCTTTAGGACTGTGTAGTGCATTTTGCTTTTGTTGGCCTACATAGTCCCTTTCAGTTGGATTGAATGTGCACCACAAAATGCATGATAGTGGGTGTTTCTACAATATGTATTGCCCTATGCAAGCCAGTGTGAACAAACCTATAAACACCTCTACAATGTTTAGCTATGTTTATATCACTGAGATAGTGGATAATGGAGTCAGTATTCATTGACATTTGTAGACTGCTGCACCTGTGTGTGAAACGCTTTGTTTAGGTGTCTCAGCAAGTACGCAAAGTGTCATTGAGTATTATACCAGCATACTGTACATGTCAAGGGCACTGGGTGTGAGCACAATCTAAAATCACTCTGGAATAGAAGTGAAAGAATAAATAAAGCCTTCATCTTTGCTAAAATAAATGTACCCAATCCTTTCACTGTGTTGACATTCCCAGTGGTGCATTGGAATGCAGCATAAGTTGCTCAATAATTTAAATGAATAAATTATTTGGATGTATACTAGTCAAAATTTGACATGCTGCTATTCATCCGTCCATAATACATCACATGGATGTATTCTAGTCCTTAACAGAACCTTTCACATGCACATGCCTCTGTGGCTTTGTTTCAAAACAAATGAAGTCATGTAAATTGGTGTTGGTAGTTAATTATTAATTCATTTGATACAGGTTTTTACACTTTTTATTGCACTATTGTTTTGGTACTGTGAGTGCTTGATTTGATTGCCAATATATACTGCAACAATGACTCTTGTCTTATTATTTTTTTTTTGTATTTTTTGTAGTTTGGAATGTCATAATACCAAGATTTGATTTTTTTTTTTTTTTTTGCATCCTTTCTAAATTTGTTGTAGTGAAGATTTGTTCTTTTTACCTATATGCCTTGCCTGCCCTTGATTAGGGTATGCTAGAAAGCTTGTGTGGTCATCAAGGCTGACCAGCCCCTATCTACCTGTCCAACGTGATTGGAAGCTGGACAGATGCTTGACGTCAACATCATAAATAACACTGAGATAATGGTTTTTAAACAGATCCTAGTTAAAACGGGCCACGGGGTCGGGAGGACGGTGGCATTCCGTCGGCGGAATCGACGGAATACGACTACGGCCGGGACGTACCGTGGCAGGTACAATATCGTGATGGAGTGCGTATCTTCCTTACCAACTAGCGGCGATCCTCACGTGGTACGCAAATGTAAGTACTATTGTACCCACTGTGTGTAATATGGTGTTCAATACCACTCTTACTCGGGAATCTCTTATTTGACGGGCAAAATTGATCCTAGACAAATTTTTGGTAATAGAGTCACAATAAATACTACAACTGCAGTTCGTAGACAGGTCGAAGGTTAGTGCAACCTGTCCATCTATCCCCGA
>BLSH010199639.1:64942-81897 GCA_018402905.1 Glandirana rugosa | reverse complement strand
TCAATACCGGCGACTTTCACCCCTTCCTGCCCAGGCCAATTTTCAGCTTTCAGTGCTCTCACACTTTGACAATCGTGTAACACTGTACCCAAATTAAATTTTACTATTTTTGAGACTGAGCTTTCATTTGGTGGTATTTAATCACCACTGGCTTTTTTATTTTTGATAAACGAAAAAAGACCGAAAATTTGGCACGTAAAAAGTTTTTCTTTGTTATAAATTTTGCAAATAAGTATTTTTTCTTCTTTACTGCTGGGCACTGGTGAGTTGACACTGATGACCTGCACTGATAGAGCTGCACTGATAATCGGAGCCCTGATTATCAGTGTAAACCATGTACTCACTGTGCCCTGTCAGACTTGCCGGTTATTGGGTCTTCAATAACCCGCAAGTCTGGTTTCATGTGACCAGCTGTGATTGGACACAGCTGATCACATGGTAAAGGACTGCTGTGATTTGCCCTTTACAGCGATCTGTGATCAGCTGTGTCCACAGGACGCAGCGGTCACAAAGCACACTGATGCACGGTTCTGGGAGGACATCAATGGACACCCTCCCAGAACTGGAGAGCCATGCTGTAGCAGTCGTTCGGCTATAGTGTGGGCAGGAAGGGGTTAATTCAGCGGTGTGCACAAGAGCAGCAGTGCTGTTTTCTGTTTCTCTCCTCATTGGACTCAGGGGCGGCAGCGGGAGCCATTGGCTATGAGGAGGAAGCAGGGGCGGGGCCAAGCTGTGCTGTGTGTGTGTGTGTCTATAGACGCACACAACCCAGCTCGAGATCGAACCCACACGAGTGCCCCTATAGCAAGGGGCTTGGCGACCCCAGAAGAGGAGGGAAAGGACTGCTCTGTACAATACATAGGTAAATATAACATGTTTATTATTTTAGGAAAGAAAACACAAGCCTTTATAATCACTTTAAGCTTATATTTAATAATGGCATGCTATCTAACCCTTATCTATTCTTCTGTAGGAGAGTTCATATAACAGAGGCCACTCTCTCCCATCTTGGAGGGGAATATGAAGTAGAGGATGTAACTCATATGCAGAGGGACCCCTATATTAAAGAAAATAACATAAAAACATATCTGGTTATTGACCCTAGGGTAAGTCGTCTTGTATATCTACATTTTTAGATCTGTTTCATGTTTCTTCATGTTGTTGTATTTAAACATTTTACATAAGTATGCCTGTATGAATGAGGCCTTACCCTGGAATAAAAATGCATGTCCAGTCAAAACTTTTAATTTTTGGCTGGAGCAGGGAATGGTTAGAGGAACAGCCATTGAGATACCTCATTTGGAAAGATTTTCCCTTGGTTCTGTTCATACTTGTATTTTGGATTTCCCATCACTTTTTTTCCTGGAAACAGTGGCTACCAGTACAAGAAGTAAGGGTGAAATTTCCTGGGGGAGACACATGCAGCAATGAAACTTAAAGCGGAGTTCCACCCTAAAGTGGAACTTCCGTTGGTTGGATTCCCCCCCCCCCCCCCCCGGTGTCACATTTGGCACCTTTCGGGGGGAGGGGGAAGAGGACACCTGTCTTTAGACAGGTGTCCTTTTCCACACTTCCGGGAGCTCTGGCCGGCGGCCGCTGACGTCAGAAGCCCGGCTCCCTCCTCCCTGCTCGCTCTGCTACTGGCCGCCTGGCCAGTAGCAGAGCGTGGCAGAGCTCGCGCATGCACGGTAAGGTGCCCGGCGTGAAGCTGTACTGCTTACACGTCCGGGTTCCCTTACCCGCGATGGAGGCGGCTGCACCCGTCCCCCGATCCGTAGATCGGCGGCGGGTGCCGACATCGCTGGAGTCCAGGACAGGTAAGTGTCCTAATATTAAAAGTCAGCAGCTACTGTATGTGTAGCTGCTGACTTTTAATTTTTTTTTTTAGCCTGGACCTCCGCTTTAACCTCTATTCAAAATTGAAGTTTTGAGTAGGATACTTTATTTTGTGGGTTTTTATAAATACGGAAGCTAAATAGGGCATGGTATTGTATACTGCATTTCCTGGCTGCTCAATGCAGCTTCCTGATTCTAAAATACAGCTTCCTATGACACGTGTGCACCTTTTTTGGCCTGTCCAGTTTATCAGCATTATCCACATTGAGAAGAAGTAAAAGTTGCACCAGAAAGCAGTAATGTGAAGCAGAGAAGTAGGAAGCTGGTCATCCTGACAAGCAGGGGGGTGTGTAATCCAATAATAGCCAAAATGACAAAACATTTTGCAGATAAAACACAACGCACATGTATCCAATTTACACATGCTCCACTTTAAGAACCGTAAACGTTTTATGCAGCGTAATACTCAGACTAAGCCACTAAAATATTTGCATGCCTATAATTAGTTGCTCATAAATTTTAACCTTAACAACAAATGTAACCTACAAATGATTTAGCCATTACAAGCAAATGGGGACAATTTCAAAATCTCAATGCTGGCCAAGAATAGACTCACAATAGCAAGATGCTAAACCCAGCTGTCTCTTGTTTCAGGCTAGTGATGACAGTGAGGAAGATGACATATTGCCAAACAGGTCTGCCGAGGTCACCAAGACAAGGGCATCTGTTCGCATGACACGCTATCTGGAATCTTGGGGGGCTGCTAAGCCATTTGCTCATCTTAATCACAGGGACAGCCTGATACCTGAAGCCCTGAGTTCCTCCCGCATTATGGTGAGTATTGCTCATGCTACACTGTAACATTCATTTACTGTTTATTCGTTACGCATTACATGTTTTAACTTGTTTTGCTGTTTACCCCACAGGATCTCCCAATGTCTTCTATACCTACAAACCGGAGTACTGACAAGTAGGAACTGAAACCTGCTTCTCTCTTGCTGCCCCTTACTTCCTATATGCCTTGTGATGTCAAATACATCTTTTATGGATCTACTGCTGCTGCTGTCTTGTTTTCTCCTGCTTGGCCCATCTGTCCTGTGGCCTTCTGTCTGATGTCAGCTCGGCTTCTTGTGGGTAGAGACTATGGATCCTGCTTTTCTGTACTTGTATCTCTTTTGTCTGCGTGTTTTGTGCTCCTATTGTTTGGTTCACACCATGGCTCCCCTACTCCTCAAATAAACCAGAATACTATATCCTTTATACTTTTTTATATTCAGTTATTAAATTGAGTATTCCTGCAAGTTTTAATTAGAGTGATGAAGTATTGAACCTCTTTCGGGTTTTAATTGCTGTTCACGCGAATTGTCCTGGTGACTGTGTGATTGTTATCTGAGATAGTTTCTCTCTCAAATGGAGATAAAGTCTGCACCTCACCTTCTGACTCACTACAGGAAGCCTAGCCTTAGAGAATTAAGTAAGCTTCCACTGCTTACCATAACCTCCTGAAAATGTTACACTAGCCTTACATGGATATATTTTTCTTCCGTTCAACAGGTATACATTGCAGATCTGCATCTACGAATCTGTAGTGTTGGCTATCGTATTCTGAAAACTCAAAAAGTAGCTGCATCTGATTGGATGCTGCCGCTGTTCAGTCGACAGTTTTTCACATGGCTCCTTTTGATTTTTCAGTCAAAGGATATCTGGTGGGAAAGTATTGACAGAGCCACCAATGAAGCAAATTATGCCTGGTCCATCAGGACCCAACTGAAATTTGCTCATTGTCTGACCATCTTAAAGTGATTGTAAAGGACAAAATGTTATTAAAAAAATAACAAATATGTTATACTTACCTGCTCTGTGCAGTGGCTTTGCACAGAGCAGCCACAATCCTCTTCTTCTCGGGTCTCCCTGCTGGTGCTCTGGGCCCCTCCCCTTGCTGAGTGTCCCTTGGGGCACTCACACATGGTCGCTCCTGAGCTAGCTCTTTGCATCCATAAGACACAGAGAGCATGGCTCAGCCCTCTTCAGCCTCCCCCCTGGCCCCCACCTCACTGGCTGTTATTGACCACAGCAGGATCCAATGGCTCCTACTGCTGCATCTCAGCCAGTCAGGAGGGAGAAACCCGGGAGCACCTCGGATCTCGTACACATCACTAGATAGAGATAGAGCTTAGGTAAGTATTAGGGGGGAGGGGGCTGAGGGGGGAGCTGACACTGAAGCTATTTTATCTTCATGCATGGAATGTAAACCTTTAGCCTTTACAACTTATTTAGTTGTTTGGCTGCCTGTAGCTTCAGTACATTATAAGCCACTAACCTGAAACAAGCATGCTATGCTGCAAGTGAAGTCAGAACTCTGTTATGGGTCAAGGACCTAAAAACATTTTGAAGTCATTGGATCAATATGACAGTCAGGCAACTCTCATTTTTAAAAAGTATGGTATGTAATGGCAGCCTATGTATTTTTGCCAGTACAGATTCTCTTTAAGTTTGCCCCATACTCTTATTACCAGTGTTAACAGTATGTGTAATTATACACCCTACCCGAATTACTATAGGCAACTACTAAGGGGGCACATTAGTAGCTGTGAGCTGTGGTCCCTGGATAGACAGAAGTAAAGGGGAACAGCATTTAGATCATGCATACGTATTTATAAGATGTTTCTCACAATTTTAAGTAAAAGAAGGACATCAATGTTTATACTGTTCTACTGCTTTAAAGTTGAACTCAAGGCAAAAGAAAGTTTTCCCATGCAGTGGGACTGTGCCCACATTTCACGGGTCAACTGTTAATTTTTGTCTAGGGGATTGGAGAACAGAGAGAGATTTACCTAATCCTCCCTGTACAAGAACGGTCCCTGTGGCCTCTGCTGCTGTGGCCTTCAACCTCTGCAGCAATGCTGGCAGCACTCATACGTCTATTACCCAAAGACAATCTCTGGATATAACGCTGACCATGTGCACTCAACTTCTTTGGTCGACCATGGCGCGAGGCCTGTTCTGAGTGGAACCTGTCCTGTTAAACCGCTGTATGGTTTTGCTACCATGCTGCAGCTCAGTTCCAGGGTCTTGGCAATCTTCTTATAGCCTAGGTCATCTTTATGTAGAGCAACAATTCTTTTTTTCAGATCCTCAGAGAGTTCTTTGCCATGAGGTGTCGCGTTGAACTTTCTGTGACCAGTATGAGAGAGTGAGAGCAATAACACCAAATTTAACACACCTGCTCCCCATTCACACCTGAGACCTTGTAACACTAATGAGTCACATGACACTGGGGAGGGAAAATGGCTAATTGAGCCCAATTTGGACGTTTTCACTTAGGGGTGCACTCACTTTTGTTGCCAGCAGTTTAGACATTAATGGCTGTGTGTTGAGTTATTGTGAGGGGACAGCAAATTTACACTGTTATACAAGCTGTACACTCACTACTTTACATTGTAGCAAAGTGTCATTTCTTCAGTGTTGTCACATGAAAAGATAGAATAAAATATTTACAAAAATGTGAGGGCTGAACCCATGCCACATCCTGTTGAGTAATTATAGCAGATATGTTCTGTAGAGACTTATATGATATATGTGGATTTTTAGAGGACCCACTTGGAGGATTAAGAATACATGCATTGGAGGATTTTTCTTGTGGATGCCACAACTGTATAATGGTTTAAGGCAACATTCCCACTTGCATTTAGGGGTACACTATACATAAAGTCTGCTGCAGGAATTCAAACAGTCTGCGCCCACAGTAATCATGTCTGATGTACATGCGAATGGTGGTGGGCACTGTCAGCCTCTCTTTGCTTTGTACAGGGCTTCCCGCTGCTGTTCCTATAAACCCAGCTAAGTTTCCAACAGGAATTTGTGGCCTGCCCTTAAACGCAAGTGAAAATGAAGCCCTGTTTCTTATCTGCTGTGACTTGGTTGGTTTCCTTTTTAAAGAATCTACTTTGTAATCACCTAATAGTTTAGGTTTGAACATTTTTTTTTTCTTTAATTTTACTTATTTTATTGGCATATTAAAATATTTTGGTAATCCCAGGTGGGTGTATACAGAATGTATTAAAAAAAAAAAGAAGGGGGTTTTAAGATTTATATTTCAGTGTTACTGGGTACCTCTATACATATTTGTATAAACTAGCGTTTGGTACTGCTGAGCTACTATAATCAGGGTTTTTGTAACTCAAATGAGCACTTTTTTAGATGCACGTTGGTTTATCTACTAAGATAGCTGAGATTATGTTGGAACGAAGGCTGTCATTTCATTTAATAATAATTGAAGCATTCTAAACTATTATCCACAGGATAGAAAAACTCAAGTGGATGTAGTTTGCTGTAATAGTCTAATATGCAAGGTGAAAAAGCAGTAAAATGAAAGCCAGTAGAAGCAAGCAAACGGCTTTTGTATGATATTGCTTCCTGAGGGATTATAGCACTAAATGCAGCATTTATATACATGTACTTTTTCTTACATCATCATACTGAAATATATAGGTAAAGATACGGTACAGTGGTTTGTTGTCAAGCAGTACCCAGATATTTTTGCATTAATGTGTAGTCTAACAGAAGTGAGGATTCATCGCTGTATCTCCATTCTTCAGATAGCACTGATAACATGACTGGTTGTTTTATGTGATTGACATGCCTACACATGCAGCCTGGCATACTGATGCTCTTTCTTAGTACATCCAGCATGCATAGCTATATATTCAGGTAATGAGCTGTTGCACTCTTGATCCCTCACTACAGTTTAATTATTGATCCAAGTTAGTGATGGCTATCGAGATTTCATTGTAACACTTTATAGCACAGAAACAGATGAATGCTTTTGTGATTGAAAAGAGAAAGGATAATTGTCCAATTAAATATTGTACCCACATGATCTTTAATTAAACTGTCAGACCAAAGAACCCTCGGGGTCCAGCATATTGCAATTTACTGCTAACAGAGGGTAGTGGAAGCACTTTGAAAGCCACATAGAATATGTTTGTCATTTTATTCATGTTTTCTGGTGTTCTTGACCGCTTTCCATGCTTCACTAATTCTGCTGCTCTTTACCAATTGCTGTACTGGATAACATTTTCATACAGAACAGAATTCAACATTTTATCTTCCTACTTATAAAGTCATTCATATCTTTACTTAATTTACATCTTATTTCTATCTGACTCACTACCTGTGCCAACTGCTAATGACCTTCAAATATCAGCCTACGTTATAAATAGCTCCAGTCTTGTCCCTGTGCTGCTTCAGATATGGAATTCTGTTCAAACATCTAATATTTAAAGAAGTCATCTTACCCCTAAAACACATTCATTTTAACCCCTAAAACACATTCATTTTAAAGCAGTGATTCTCATTCTGGGTTCTTTCAGAGCTTGCTTGGGGATTTCTTGAGCTTAAGCAAATTGACCTCCAATCTGATGGTGACTATATAATTCAGGGGTCAGTGCCACTTGCCTGAGCTAACTTTAATGAACCCAATGCTTTTTTTTTTTTTAACTCTCTGTAAGGGTGGCATTCTGATCACCTCTGTAAGGATGGTATTCTTCTCACTAGCCACCAATAAGTTGGTTTTTGGAAGGATTCCCTGAGATGTGAACATTTTTTCAGGGTTTATTCTTAAGTAAAAAGGTTGAGAGCGGCTAATTTAAAGGATACTATCATGTTTCTTATAATTAAGCCTTGAAATGCATACAGGAAATGCAGCCAAACCAAGCTGTGTTTCAGTTTTTCTGCCCAGGCGTTGGTTTAATGTACCACTCCACTCCCATTCCCTTTTCCCAGCAATCTGGTGATCTGGGAACCACTTTTGTGATGCAGGAGAGCTATTCCCAACACACCTACTACATTGGGCTTGCTGTTCTTTACATGCACAAAGTTCCAGTAGGTAAAAGCTTTGTGCCTTGGTAATATGAATGTGATTAGTAATAAATTGAGCAGGAAGGGAAAACGTTATGTGGCGCATGCTTTAGAAAGTTGCTACCTGCACACGTAAACAGCTTTTTTTTTTTACTGCAGAGTATTACAGAAAACTCAGGTTGAAAGGAAGATGTCAGTATAGGAATGTTAGGGCTGTCATTGTTGACCTGATTTCCAAGTTTCAGGACTGGCATTTGTATCTCTCTTTTACCTATTTAGTGTAAAGTACCTGGCACTTTGCCAACTTCCCTTACCTACATTGTTCTAACATGCCAAAGGTACTTCACACCAATGTACTACTTGCATGTCTGGAGCCTAATATACATATACACTATATTGTCACAAGTATTTGGGACGCCTGCCTTATACGCACATGAACTTTTATGGGATCCCAGTCTTCATCCATAGGGTTCAATATTGAGTTGGCCCACTCTTTGCAGCTATAATCGCTTCAACTCTTCTACTCTTCTGGGAAGGCTGTCCATAAGGTTTAGGAGTATGTCTATGGGAATGTTTGACTATTCTTCCAGAAGCGCATTTGTGAGATCAGGCACTGATGTGGACGAGAAAGCCTGGCTTGCAGTCTCCGCTCTAATTCATCACAAAGGTGTTCTATTGGGTTGAGGTCAGGACTCTGTGCAGGCCAGTCAAGTTCCTCCACCCCAAGCTTGCTCATCCATGTCTTTATGGACCTTGCTTTGCGCACTGTTGCGCATTCATGTTGGAACAGGAAGGGGCCATCCCCAAACTGTTCCCATAAAGTTGTTCTAAAATTTCTTGGTATGCTGACGCCTTAAGAGTTCCCTTCACTGGAATTAAGGGGCCAAGCCCAACCACTGAAAAACAAGCCCACACCATAATCCCCCCTCCACCAAATGATTTGGACCAGTGCACAAAGCGAGGTCCATAAAGACATGGATGAGCGAGCTTGGGGTGGAGGAACTTGACTGGGCTTGAACAGAGTCCTGACCTCAACCTGATAGAACACCTTTGGGATGAAGTAGGGCGGAGACTGCGAGCCAACAGTGCCTGACCTCACAAATGCGCTTCTGGAAGAATGGTCAAACATTCCCATAGACACACTCCTAAACCTTGTGGACAGCCTTCCCAGAAGAGTTGTAGCTGCAAGGATGGGCCAACTCACTATTGAACCCTAGTTCATGTTCAAGTTCATGTGCGTGTAAAGGCAAGCATCCCAATACTTTTTTAGTAATATAGTATACTTAATGAGGATATCAGCCCTAGAAGCATGCAGCTTCAAAAACAAGTTGGTAAAGCAGCTTCCATATTCCTTTCATAACTCACGGGTTTCATAACGGTGGATGGATCTGCACAGTTGCAGTGTTTTCTGGACAACATTAGCTGCTAATTGATTGGTTTCAGTTGATTCTTAATATTTCCTGTTTAGCACCTACTTTAAGGATTTTTCTTGCCAGTCCAGCAACTGAAATGAATAGAATAGTGGGGCTTCAATAGCAAGCTGAGAAATTTTTGGTGTCCATGTGTACTCAGACTGTAAGGTTTACGGGAGCCCTGGTGTCTTGTGTCTTTGTTTCATCATGTTTATCCCTTTGTGTATATTTTGCGATTTTTCATTATTGAAAAGTGCTGCTGACTATGCTTGTGTTATATAAAGAATAACTGTATGCAAACCAGTCTGGAGGTTTACATAATGAAGTTAATATCTCCATGTAATTTGAAGGTCAATTCCACTCAAAACAAATTTCACTTAATTTACTTGCTGGCAATTGGGACTACGTTTATGGCTTCTTACTCCACTCTGTGCCATTGCTACCTTCACTAGAGTGGGTAATAAATTATTATTGAAAAATTCTGCTGCAAAAGATGTCCAAGCAGGCGTGAACATACATACCATTTGTGCAGATGATGCAGATTACACTGAGGGCCCTCTTGCACATGAGGACCAATTTATATTTTATGGTAGGCTTGGGCATTTTTTGCTCTGATCTAGCTTTTAGTCAATACACAGTGACTTAAACTGCACCATACACTGATTAAAATTCAGCCAGTCCAGCATGGACTAGCCAAATTTCAATCAATTTGTGGGCTTCATCGCACAACTGGATGATTTAAGGAACACTTATTCTGCCACTGTCAGAATACAATGTCCCAGTGGTGTGGATAGCGGAATCATTTAATTTTTTTTATTTTCAGCTCAATGGCTTAGAGTGTATTTCCACATTTGCAGCCAGATTGCCATGACACCTGCTTCATATTTGTTAAATGTTCACATTAACATAGCATAACTTAAATAAAAAAATTAAAATTGCTGGTTACCTTTTTAGATGCATTATCTTTGAGAAGTTTTTGGACCACTTATTGAATGGGGGTCCCAGACATTGGTCTTGCACAGTAGCCCCTTGGTGACTTTGTCTACCACTGGGTCAAAAAGCCGAAATCAAAACCTTTCCAGGTAAATCTCTCCACAGCAGTCTATGCTTTAATAAAAAATACCAGTGTATTTTTTTACTTGTCTGCACCCTCCCAAAGCTTGTTGGAGATAGCCTTTGAATTATATTTTACTCCTGTATTGACCTTTACGTTTTTTTTTTTTTGTTTTTTTTTAAATTTCCTCCTGTTTCTAGATCTCGTTGTCAAAAGGAGACAAATGAGCCAACCAATGAGAACTTCTTTAATGTTTTGGAGGAGCTGAACTCCTTAAGGTATTTTAAGTGTTAATACTTTTTTTAACGTTCTTAATAAATGTATGTTTCAGTGTGTGTGTGTGTAAAAGGCATATGTAACAGTGCTCTGTAACCACCTTGTTTGATTATTCTGCTTCTCAGGCAGTGGAAGAAATCTGATGATTTTAACCGGGTCACCCTCTACTTCAATCAGCCAGCAATAGAGAAAGAGGTAAGGTGCAGTGTGTGTGTCATTTGCCACATACAGTATACTATTTCAAAATGGCAAGAGATACTAATATAGGAAGCAGAGCACAAAGGTGGTGTTTAATGAGTTGCTTAACACCAGTACTATCCTCTATTCTGTAAACCCGGGTACACATGGGCCCAATGTCAGGAGATAACGGCCGGTTCTTAATAAAAGCCAAGATTCGGCTGTGTGTATGTTGGTCTGCCCGACAGAAGCCGGGCCAGGAAAACCAGCACACGACTGACACTCTTATCAGTGCGCTCAGCCAATGGCTGAGAGCGCTGATCGGAGTGTTCTGGCGGGCAGTGGCGACTGGTGACGTTTTAGGATGGGGGGCGCCAGGCCCCGCCCTTTTTTTGATGACTCCTATTTCTCATAAGCCCCACCCCTTATAGAATCCACCCAATCCGTCCCCTGTATTCCACATATTGTGTCAGAAGTATACAGTTCAGCATCACAGGACACAGTATACAGTTCAGCATCACAGGACACAGTATACAGCTCAGCATCACAGGTGGGGTATATTGCAGCCAGTTACACAGTATGCAGCTGGTAACACAGGTGGGGTATATTGCAGCCAGTACATAGTATGCAGCCAGTAACCTAGTATGCAGCCAGTACACAGTAGCGCAGTACCTCAGTCAGGTCGCTCTCACACACATGGCTGGCCGGAATCACAGGCGTGCGTGCTGGCCACTCCCAGTCCGCCAGTCCCGCCCACCGCGACCTGACCAATCAGTCCCTGGCTGGAGAACAATGACTGAGGCCATAGCCAATCAGTGTATCTGTGTGGGCCTCGCTGGCGCACACAGATACACCTTAAAGGCTGACCAATGAGCTTTGGGAATTGCGGTCAGCAGACAGCAAGTGGCCCAAAAAAGCCAGGACAACACAACCTATTTTTTTTTTTTCCCAAGCTCCAGCAGGGGGGGTGGGGGGGTAGCGGACCTCGGCCCCCTGTCAGAACACAACAGCTCAGTAGGGGAGATCGCAGAACTAACCTCGCATTGGTTAGTACAGCGGCTCTCACCAGAGCTGTCAGTTTTTTTTCGTTCAACGCGCTCAAGCCTTCACAAAGTATTAACCTAGTCTTAACAGACTACCAACTTAAAGCAGAGTTCCACCCAAAAGTGCAACTTCTGCTTTAAGTACTGGTGACCCCCTGACATGCTACAATTGGCATGTCATTTTTTTTTTGGGGGGGGGGGGTACCTAGTTTTCACAGGTACCCAGCTCCCACTTCCACTCCTAGCGCTGTGGCCCAAAGCGAAAGTTCACCTCTCCCCCTCCCTCCCTAAAATCTTCTGGGTCATGTCACAGGTTCCAGAAGATTGCCTGGCCATGCACAACATGCTCTCTCCCGAAATCCCTTGATTTACAAAATCAAAGGAGCTGGGGAAGAAAACCATTGACTGAACACTGTCTTCATCCAGTCATATACAAGCACTCTTCAAGCATTTTGATTGTTCACAGGGCCAAAATACAGTAGACGCAGCATGAGATTTGTCCTACTGCATTGTGTAAGGAGGATGGAAGATTGTGTTAGATAAGTCCTATGTGCGTATGAAGGGCTTAACCACTTCCCTAGCGCCGTATACAGAATGACGGCCGGGAAGTGGTTCGGGTATCCTGACTGGGCATCATATGACGTCCAGCAGGATAACAAGCCGGCGCACGTCGATCGGTGGTGTGGTGTGTCACTCTGACACACCGCATCTCCAATCGTGCTAAAGAGCTTCTGTCCGAAGCTCTTTACCACGTGATCAGCTGTGACAAATACCACTAAAAGAAAGCTCTATTTGTGGGAAAAAATTATAAAAATTTTGTTTGCGTACAACGTTGCACGACCGTGCAATTGTCATCCAAAATGCGACAGTGCTGAAAGCTGAAAATTGGTCTGGGCAGGAAGGGAGGGGGAGTAAGTGCCTGGTATTGAAGTGGTTAAGAACACTCTGACCCCCTCAGTACTGGCACAGGGCATCGATATAAAGCTAAACGAAAGGATGTGGTATTGTTGCCCCAAGATTCATCTGTCATTTTTCTAATGAGCAGAAACTGAATTTAAATACCTATGGGCAACACAGATGCTTTTCATTTTCTCCAGTTTACAAACCATTATTTTCCTCTGTATTTGCCAGTGAATGCAGCTGGGCCATCGGGTACGGTACACTAGCTTTCTGGCATCATTACCCACAGTAGTAAATTTTATATTGGGACTTTGGCACCATAAGCAACATATAAATTAAACTGTAACCACTCATACCTCAACCTGTAACCTATTTATAATACTTATCCCCAGCCTCTTGCTTAACCCTATCCCTCCCTGCAATAATAATGTTAATTTACACTAACAATACATGGCTTAATGTTCCCCCTAATGTTTAAACATTGCCTTCATCAAAAGCATAAGTGTGAAAAGCTTACCACTACTAAAAAGAAAAAATGTAAGTAACAAACTAATCTCCCAGTTAATGCTTAACCTTATCCCTACCGCTAACATTAACCTAGCACTTAAAATGAATCCCTAATCCAGGCCATAAATTAATTCTTAACTTTTTCCTAAGGCTAGACTAACCCCTAAATGCTTGTACCTATTTTGTCACTGAAACCAGGCTCATACTGCGATGTATCCCTGCTGTAATAAGGATCTACATGGGGGGGAAAGGAAATTTATAATTGTATTATTATTTATGGTTAGGACAAAAAAAAGAAAACAATTCGGCCCCTTTCACACATGCTGTCCGATCAGGTCTGCTTGTCCGTTTTTTAGGTGGACCTGAACGAACGTTTCATTCACTTCTATGGAGAGACCGATGTCAGTGGTGACATGTCCACTGACATCTGCTGCTATCTGATCCGATCCGTTCCGCCAAATCCAGACAGATGTAAACCCTATTTTCCATCCATCTATCTGATAGGATGGAATCGGTTGGAAACGGACAGGCGGATCCATTTTCATCTGATCTCCCATAGAGGACAGCGGGGCTCTGACAGGTCCATCTCTGCAGAGTAAGCGGAGACGGAGCTGTCATCCTCCTGCTCAGCAGACTCCATCAAAACTGACAAGCCATGTGTGAAAGGTGCCTTCAAGTTAGCTTTTATTTTTAAATATAAGGCTATTTCCTGGCAACCTCTGTTTACAGAGTTCAGTAGTTCAAGCTGCAATGTACAAACCAAACTTATTGCTTCATCCAAGTTAAGCTACTGCTGTGCTGGATCTTTAGCAATTCCTTAGTGCTCTGGGAATCTTGTGTTCTCTTTTTTAAAAGCTTTTTAGTTTTAAACCAAGATTGTGTATGCATAAGGTTTAAGCCTAAGAAAAATAAAATGAACCCCAAACTTTAATAGTTTCCCTTCTAAAATTGGCATACAAGCCCTAAAGATGCCCTCTACGCTGAAGGAGAACTCCACTTATCCATGTCATTCTCTTAAATAATCAGGAAGTGTCAGGTTGTCGTGAGATGCAGCTGTATAAAACATGTGAAACTTGTAAAAAGTTGAAAATAACTCAGTTTGTTGGGCTAATGCCTTACTGTTTAAGCATGTAGCCAGGAATTGTCCCCATTCTTCTCACAGTTCTTAGCTCAACTGACTGAAAGTTATTTTAAACTCAGGGACTGGAGAGCACTGTTCAGCCTATATGTATAGCTCATTTAAGGAGTGCCTGCATTCTGAGACTATGGGTTTGGCACTTTTCCAGAAATGTGAAATTTTTGCTATTTTTTTTTTTTTTTTAATATATAAAAGATATAGTTGTATGCTTAGGACCATGTTCACGCATGTACACTTTAATCCAGGCTTAGTCGCTCTCTAAGGTGTATGTAAAGCCAAAACTTGATCACACTGGAACAGAAACATAGAGTAAATTTTTCAATGAGGACACTTTTTCCGATGACAGCTGTCAAGAGGGGATTTTTCTAGTGACAACTGTCGAGGGGATTTCTCTCAGTTTGGAGAAACTTCCTCATACCTTCTGATTTGTCCGCAGGATAGGCAGTAAAGGGAAGTCTGTACCTTGTGCACAGATTCCAAAAAAAAAAAAAAAAAAACCCTGAATGATGTTCTAATCCTTTTATTACTCCATAAAAAAATGGAAAAATCAAGTTTAGCCTTAAAATAGAGCTTAAAAGCATCATTAAAGTGTATAGGTAATTCTAGACACTGTTTTTATTTTTGTATACTAGTATACATTTCTAACCCGTGTCTTTTCCTGTGCTGCATTTTTAAAGGAAAGCTGTGCTGAAAAGTATGTAGGCATTTTATTAATAACTATGCCTTGTCCTGAATACCCTTCATCTTTACTTTCGTCTCTCCAGAGACCCCAGCTCACAGCTCCTCCACTGCTTCCTTGGTAGCTGCCTGCAGTAATTAGGGTGGGGTGCATACAGTATTTTGCCTTCCGGGTATTGCCGTTGGTGATAAAGTTTAAAGGAAACCTGTACTGAGAGAAATTGAAATTGCCATTGCTGACCTCTTCATGTGGAAATGCTACATGCCTGCTGGTAATACCGATCAAGAAGCTTTAATCGTGTGATTCATTGACCTGGTATGCAAATTAGGATTTGTGACTTCATATGCTACATGATCTTGGTCAGGGAATTATGCATTTACGTCGGAAGTAGACAGGCAGATTGAATGTACAGAAGGATGTCAGCGACAGCAGCCTCCAGATTTTCCTTAGTACAGGTTTCCTTTACAAAATGTCTGCTTGCCTTTTTTAGGTGCAGCTTCCAGCAAACAGGTGCCATACCATTCATCATCCATATTGATAAATGGTATGACATGTTAAATTATACATATGTTGTCGTATGTGTCTTTTAATGCATGAAGTAGCATTCAGATGCATCAAAAATACACCTTATAAAAAATGGTACCTGAAAAAATATGTATCAAAAATCAATGCATTTTAAATGCAGAAGTGTGAAATATTAGTTGTTGTGAAAAATCAAGACGCAGTAAATGTTGGGTTGTCCGCTTGCCTAATATTTATAAATCTCTCCCATTTGATAAGTGTCACAGATGTTTTATGAACATTGTTGAACCTATGAACAACTGGTCTCCAATTTGATTATTTTACACAGTACCGGCTATCTGACCTACCTTCATTCAAATATTATACTGCCTGCTGCTTCTTCATCTTTACCTGCAACTTTGCTGTCCAGATGTTGGTGTCTCCCAAGTAAGTGATGGAAATATACCACATGACCACGTATGTAAGTTGACGTTAAGAGTTGCATCTAGCTACAGTAAACCGTTGATAAGTCTACAAACCCTGTAAAGCTGATGTGTTTTATGATAGGATTGGGTATGAATACCAACATTTATTTTATTTATTTCAGATTCTTATATAGCGCCGTCAATTTACGCAGCGCTTTACATATACATTGTACATTCACATCAGTCCCTACCCTCAAGGAGCTTACAATCTAAGGTCCCTAACTCACATTCATACATATACTAGGGCCAATTTAGACAGGATCCAATTGACCTACCGTCATATCTTTGGAGTGTGGGAGGAAACCGGAGTACCCGGAGGAAACCCACGCAGGCACAGGGAGAACATGCAAACTCCAGGCAGGTAGTGTCGTGATTGGGATTCGAACCATCGACCCCTTTTGCTGCTAGGCGAAAGTGCTATCCACTACACCACTGTGCCGCCCCTACAACATGAAAGCATGACTGGCCACTGCCATGTATTACATTATCATAAGTGATATTGATCTGTAGAAAAAATGCTGAACGACAATTTATTCTACAGGAGAGTAATTTGATGCTGTCTCATTTTAGAAGAATTGTAAATGATTTTTTAAATTGGTAGTGAATACTTCAAAAGTGCAGAATTGTTTTCCTGCACTTGTCCGGTACTTTTTTTTTTTTTTTTTTGTAATTCTACTATATGTGCCAAATTCAGAATAATTTTGTTGACCTGGAATGGTGGCCATAGTCAGTTGCTTCTGACTAGTGCATCTAAGTACAAAGTTTAATGCAGTAACCCATGACTGCCAGTCATAGATTAACATGAAGAGGGCAACAAAGTGTTTTACCAATAAAGATAATGTAATATACCTTCATCTATATTGATGGTTTAACCACCTCCCACCCGGCCACTGTACATTTACGGCTGGATCCTGTGATCATTATGATCACAGGATCCAGCTGAGCAGAGATTGGGATATGGGCACTGTGATTGACCCTCCCGATCATGTGACGGCTGTGTCCAATCACAGCCGTCACATTGTAAACAGAGATGAACGTCTCTGTGACAGTTCTCCCCCGCCGAGCTCAGTGAGAGCTCAGTGCGGATA
>BLSH010199639.1:36389-56422 GCA_018402905.1 Glandirana rugosa | reverse complement strand
GTTACAAGCTTGTGAATCCTTTGTAAGGATTACACTGCAAAGATCTCTGTTGGATCTGGATAGGTACATGTATGCATTGGTGGGGTTAACCTACTAAATGTGCACTGTGGACAGTCCTGGTTTCCATTCCAAGATCAGAACTATAGTGCTCCATAAAAAAAGCCAAGTTTTTTTTAAAGCGGTTCTAAAGCTTTAAGGTTTTTACCTTAATGCATTCTACCTCCTGCAGCAATGTGCACGAGAGCTCCTGTTGCTGCCAATCAAATGCTGTGACGAGGGGGCTTTCCATGGGGGCACTCGCTGAAGAGGAGGGGCCAGGAGCACCAGTGGGGGACCTCAGAAAAGGAGGACCCGGGCTGCTCTGTGCAAAACCATTACACAGAGCAGGTAAGTATAACCGGTTCGTTAGTTTAGCAAAACAAACCAAAGTTTAATGTTACTTTAAGTCATCCTGCACCAGAGCTTGCTAGAACTTTTTAAAAAAAGAAAAAACAACGGTTTAGCTGGTTTAAAGGATGGCAGACTCTTTGGCAAGAAAGAGGTCTATTTAAAAAAAAATTAAAGCCAGGTGGTCAGTATAATAGCCAAGCAACTAGCATTTTCAGGAAGCCCACAGCAGCAACATCCCTCTGTTTTTTTGGCAAGAGGTTTACTTTTATGCCAAGTTGTATTTATCAGTGCCAGACAGAAGGGAAGATACACATCGTAGATACATTTCTTATCTTTAGTGCCAACTAAAATCTAAATTTAGTAATAATTATGTCTGCCTGTGTTTTATCCCCAGTTTTGTGTTTTTTACTGTCCCAAATCTTGCTGCTTCATCTCAGTACTGTCTGCCAAACCCTATCCTCTAGACTGAACATTCCTAGCTGAGACAGTTTATGGTACACGGTGCTGAAATGTGTTCAGTGAGCAAATGCAGTCTGGCAAGCAGAATCTCTGTAACTTCTTTTCAAAGCTGGAAAATGATTAAAACTGTTTTTATGTAGCACTGTACACTAGAGAGCTTATTTGTCCTAAATGATGAGTAGACTTTTTCTGTGTTCATTCTATCTCCACAGTAAAATATGAGGCTCGAGTCAAAAAATTTACAGTTTCATAGAGCTTTATACATTGCCCACTCGCTTTTTAATAAGACCCTTCTTCTATTTCTCCAACAGAAATGTATCCTCAAAGGACCTCAAATCTTGCACTGGGTTCCCTCTCTCTCTTCTGCAGTCTCAAGCCAGCCCTGGTTCAGAGTGCCCTTTGGAATCCTCACCATTCTTACTGTGTTGTTTATGGCAGTATTCAATTTGGTAATTTATCTTCTGTCCTTTGTTTTTCCATGAACATTTTCTGCCTTTAACAAATATCCTAATAAGCCACACAACCAGTGACACCAACTATATTTTAAACCTTATAGCAGCTTATGATAGCTAATATAAATATCATTTTTTGCAACAGTATATATTTTTTTAAACTTGCAGAAGACAATATTTCAAGAAGAAGAAAAATTGTGTGTGTGTGTATATATATATGTATTTATAAATATATAGATCTTTTTTTTTCTTTCTTCAAATATTGTTTCCTGCATATATATGTGTGTATGTATGTATATGTGTGTGTATGTATGTATATATAGTGTGTGTGAAACAATATTTGAAGAAGAGAAAAAAAAAAATGTGTGTGTGTGTCTATATATATATATATATATATATATATATATATATATATATATATATATATATATATAATGTATTGTATAATTTTTTTTTTTTTTTTTTTTTATTTGCACATCTTGTAACACGCTCCAGGGGAAGAAACATTTATAGCTAGCAGAAAGCCTGGAAAAAAGAGAAGAGAAATATGTATATAGTATTTTAAAGATATGTTTAAACTAGTACCCACCTTGTTTGTTGGAGGCTTTTACATGAAAGGCATTTTTTAAAATCATTCAGTCATTCCATTGAGCATTCAGTAGAGCTAATCTCTTGTTTTCTTTTTCTTTCAGTTTTTTCTACCTGATGGGGCATGTCCAGAAATCTCATTTAATACATCTGTGACTCCAGTTTTTTTAACAGTATATAGCCTGCCGGTCCGTTAATGTTCTCCTGGTGTATTATCGGTTTTCTCTTAACTTGTGTAAAATATTCGCAGTTTTGCAGTAGAAAATAGCGTATGGGCGCTCAGCCCCGTGCAGCATGCAGAACCATTTGTTTCCTTTTTTTTCTTTTTTTTTGTTATGATTGCCAAGCTGACCATGAAGCCTGTCCTCCTGTATCTTTCAAAATTGACTGCGTGGGTGAGCCTATACAGCCCATTCACTTTATATAGACTGCTTGTGCGCAGCAGTAAGGCCTCATGCACACAGTACGTTTTTTGACTGTTTTTAGCAGCTGTTTTCAGCTGCAGACGTTTTTTTTTTCTACAGTCAATAAACCCTCCATCATGTTATCCTATGTGTTCATGCACACACAGGCTGTTATCAGCTGTTTTTAGCAGTGACATTTTTGAGCTGTAAAAAAAACCCAAGAGCTCAGGGTTTTTTTGGACTGTTTTCAGCTGTAAAAACGTTCAAACACTTAAAAACGTCCAAAAATGCTTAAAAATGTCAATCCCCAACGATGTTGGAAGTTTTAGACCAATTGGGAAAAAAAAACAAAAAAAACGCTGGCCCTTTAAAAACGCAAAAAAAAAACGGCGGTAATATAACGCTGGTTAAAGCTGAAAACATCCCTGATAAGCTACTGACGTTTTTTGGCTGTTTTTTTAAAGTCCTGTGTGCATGAAGCCTAATAAAAAAATGTGCTGCATGGAGCTGAGTGCCCATGTGAATGAGCCCGTAAAAGGGAGCATTAATAATTCACCTAGGCACACGTTTAAAGGCTTTGTACTACGAAGAGCAGAATGTGGCCTGGCCAGTCCACGCCCAAAGGGGTAGGCTTCCTGGAGAGGTGGGCATAGTCCCTGCATTGTCCCTACTCCTCCAGAAACCTTTCCCTGTCTCTAAGCACTGTCCCTGACAGACAGAGATCCTATTCCTACACTAGCCACTCGCCAAAAGCACGCCAAGCCCAGGAGCCAGAGTTTTAAATAGACTCTGTCTGGTCCAAGATGGCTACCAAAGTCACATGGGCACCAGCATCCAATCGGCTAGAACCCCCCACTGTGGCTGAGGAGATCTTAGAGGAACCCCATCTGCTTTGCCGCTGCAGTTGAGCACCACCTGCAGTGGAGGATACAAACTGCACCTGCCTACAAGCTATTTACAGTATCTGGTGATGTGTTCTGCAGCACTTTTTACTGTCTGCTGCTGGAACTAGATTGAGTAAGCTGAGAATGCTTCTCAGTCATTCAGTGAAAACCTTGCATTTTTAGCAATGAATGCAGGGCTTCCTCTGATTAGCAAAAACGTGTAAATCATGACATTATCTAACCACCTCTACACTTTGGCCAATCAGATGAAATGTATGTTCATTGATAAGAATACAAGTCTTCAGCTAAATGGCTGAGAAGCATTCAGGCCAACTCAATTTGAGCAGCAGACGGAAAGTCGCATATACTCCTTAAGAACACAGCATTTCTTCCTGTTATTATCTAGTGCTAATACAGTAAAGTACAGTGCACATAGAAGCCACATCAGTTAGTAATGGACATAGATCATTTGGGCAGCTTGGCCAAAACAAACTATTTAGAGCTATGACAAATCTAGAATTCTACTTTAACTGTACAGGCACACACATACTATACATATATATTGGTACATCTAATCCAAGTTTCCACAGTTGCATTCAGTAACAGGATCTGAATGTCAGATGACAGTCCGTAGATACAATGATTGTATTTAATATGGTACAGATGAGACGGATTGTAAATGCATCAGGTTCTCAGCACATGTCGAGGTTTTAATTCCATGAAAATAATCGCATAACCTCATTATGCAAGCATGCCCTCTGGTCTCGGTGAACACATATGTTTAGAGCTTGTTGTACTGTAAAGTTCTGTGCAAGATTTTGGAAATCCTTGTCTAGTATATTTATGTATTGTGTTGTAATTGTTGCTTTATGTTTCTTCTTTTTAGTATTACATGTATTGCTGTATTCTGGGGCTTCTGGCTTGTTCTGCCTTTTTGCTTCTGAACTTTGAAGTCAAACTGATCCTTCTCAGCATTGCCCTGGTGATATACAATGTCATCTTCTTGCACACTCACAGCTGGTTATCGGACTGTTACACTGACTTGCTTACTGAGAACCAGAACATCTCTAGGTATTCACTCTTGTATCCTAAAGCATGTATTGTCTTCCCTGGTGTTGACTGTTAATGAAGATATAGAGCCAACTTCCCCCATGATGTTCTATAAAATATATGAAATGCTAATTGTAAAAAATGATATTGTTAAAGTGATACTAAAGTCTCATTTTTTAAAAAATTAAAAATAACAAACATATTATACTTACCTCCCCTGTTGCAGTGGATTTACACAGAGCAGCCCAGATCCTCTAATTCTCGGGTGCTTCTTTAGTGCCCCTGGCCCCTCTGTCCTGTTGATTGCCCCCACAGCAAGGAGCTTGCTATGGGGGCACCCAAGCCCAGTCACAGCTCCGTGTGTCCATTCAGACACAGAGCCCCACCCCCCCTTCTCTTCTCATTGGCTGACAGCAGTGGGAGCCAACAGCGATATGCTGCTGTCTCAGCCAATGAGGAGGGGAGTCCCTGGCAGCCGAGACGTTCCTACAACATCGCTGGATAGAGATGGGGATCAGGTGAGTATTAGGGGGGCTGCTGCTTACAGAAGGAGGCTTTTTATCATTAATGCATAGAATGCATTACAATCACTTTAAATAAAACAAATTTATACCCACATACACTTCACCCTTACTATCCAAAATAAAAATGTTAAATCCTAAAATGTGTCCCTGTATAAAAGTAAGAAAAAAAATCTACTTACTAGTCCATGGAGTCCAGTGTTGTCTTACTTGTAGAGAAAGTTCTCCCTAAACTGTTCTCCAATGCCACCATCCTAAATTTAGATATGGCACATGCCCAGACACACCTCAAGGATTTTTACCAGGTCTATGGGACCTGGCAGATCCCTGCAGCATGTCTGCACATGCACAGACGGTCCTTGAGACCCCGTGGATTTTTTGCACGTGTGAAATCCTGTAAACTGCCTCATGGAATGCATGATGTGGATATCCCAGGAGGCAGTGTGTGGGACCCATGCGCAGAAATGCTGCAAAGGACCTAGGAGTGATCTGCTCTGTTCTGTGCATGCGCAGAGATTGGATATGTCATCTAAACCTATGCAAGAATTAAAGAGGAGCTCCAGGCTCCCCCTAAGAAACAAATTTCTACTACGCGTGCGCAAAGTGAGCTGCGTTTTGTGAATGGGTCCACAGTCTTCTGGGACCTGTGTCCCAGAAGGTTCCAGTGGAAGGAGGGGCTGAACTTCCGTCAAGGTTCACCACAGTGGGCGAGGGTACCTGTCAAAACCAGGTAGCCCCCCCAAGAGAAGCCAAATACCCCCCCCCCAAGAGAAGCCAGATGTGGTAGCGGGGGGGGAGGAGGCAGACAAGTGGAGCTTCCTCTTTTGGGTGGAGCTTTGCTTTAAGGACCTGGACTTTATGAAAAATAAGTTTTACTTTTTTAAATAAGGGCGAAAGTCTGCTTTAATGACCACTATGTTACGTACACCAATGTAAAGCAACTTTTAACGTTAAAGCTGTATGAATGGTTTGAAAAATTGAGGTTGATGGGGACATTCATTGTGATTTTTGTAACGATTTTGGTCTGTACCAACCAGATGGAATTGAAATAAAACCACCATCTCCAGACTGAACTGTTGACACAGAACAGGATGGATCCACAGATTTATGCTTGTATCCCAATGTTTGACCCAACCAACTACATGTCACAGCAGAAACTAAGATTTGTCAGATGAGACAAGGTTTTCCGGAATTGGGTTGTCGAATTCTTGTCTGACAGGTGGCAAAACAGCATGGTCTGCTGTAGCCCATTTCTTTTGGGCGAGGGTGCACAGGTGTGTGCAATCAGCCATGGCCAGCAGCCTGTATAAATCAGTGACTGCCTCCGCACCTCTTTGCGTGTCACTGCATATCCATGTGTTGAGAATTGTTATGTTCTGTTATTTCTATTGTGTAAGAATAAATAAAGCAACTGTTGAAATAAGACCTTCATTTTTGGAGTGCAGCTAAATGTTTTGAAACTCTGAATGATGGAATGAGGAAGGGAGAAATAATCTGGAAATACACTAGAATAGGAAATAAATGACAAAGTGATGTGCAGTCCATTTACATACACTGGGCGGTATAATAGCAGGAAGAGATTTGTCAGCTAAACATTAATGCAAATTCTGTATGTAAAATATGCACCTGACTTAAAAACAAAAATGTAACCTACCTTCAGGTAATTTTAACCTACTCTTCTCATTTTTTAGGCCTGGAGTCCTAAAAGAGCCACAGATTATGGGCAGTATTGCATTATTTATCTTCTATCTCACTCTCCTTGCCCTGGCCAGACAGGTGAGTTTTTAAAAGATTCATGGTCAGAACACACATTTGTTCCAGTCATTTTTTTTTATAGCAACAAATCAGATTCTATTCTTCTTTGTCCCAGTACAGTTTGACAGAGCAAAAAATGAATAGGTTACAATAGTAACACAATTTGCCTGAGACATTCCGTCTACAAGATGTTTTAATAAACGAGGCCCACTTTGCATAAACTGCGAGAAGTGACAGATTGGGAACAGGCCCCTTGTCCTTTGTCTCCATAAATCCATAGGATTTGCATTTTCAAACAGCGGAGTTAAGAGTGCCCATCTGAGATCTTGCTTAACTAGACCGCAATCGTTGGTGAGGCATCACTGCCTAGCCCCAAGCTGTGGGTGCTTAGACCCAACTGGAATTTGTACAGTGACTATCATCAGTTATGGCGCTGTTAGTGGTGTGACAGATTTGTGTCAAAGGAAGATATATAGTTGTTTCAGTGTTTACTAGATATACATTTAAATTGGGTCAGCTTGATGTGAAACAGTGTGTGTTATTGTTCTACAAATTAGCATATTGGAGAAAAAAAGGCTTACAAACATTGCTCGATTACTGCCGGTTTCCCTGGCCCCCCTTCCTCCTTTAATTTCTAGGAGCATTACTGCCGGTTTCCCTGGCCCCCCTTCCTCCTTTAATTTCTAGGAGCATTACTGCTGGTTTCCCTGGCCCCCCTTCCTCCTTTAATTTCTAGGAGCATTACTGCCGGTTTCCCTGGCCCCCCTTCCTCCTTTAATTTCTAGGAGCATTACTGCAGGTTTCCCTGGCCCCCCTTCCTCCTTTAATTTCTAGGAGCATTACTGCTGGTTTCCCAGGTCCCCCTTCCTCCTTTAATTTCTAGGAGCATTACTGCCGGTTTCCCTGGCCCCCCTTCCTCCTTTAATTTCTAGGAGCATTACTGCCGGTTTCCCTGGCCCCCCTTCCTCCTTTAATTTCTAGGAGCATTACTGCCGGTTTCCCTGGCTCCCCTTCCTCCTTTAATCTCTAGGAGCATTACTGCAGGTTTCCCTGGCCCCCCTTCCTCCTTTAATTTCTAGGAGCATTACTGCCGGTTTCCCTGGCCCCCCTTCCTCCTTTAAATCCCAGGAGCATTTATATTCAGGGGACCATTTTTTCATGTTTTTTTGCCATTTTTTTTATATATGAGACAAAGAACGTGTAGTAGTTTGTCCTGTTTCTGAGTACCAACCTGTCTTCCCTGCCACAGCCGATCTGACAACAGCTATAACTTCAGCTTGTCTTGGCTGTGAACACTTTCACAAAACAAGCAAAGGCAAGAGGAATGCAGAGGCTGACACATGGACCCCCTCCCTCTGCATTCTTCTTGCCATTGCTGGTCTCAGGAAAGTGCACACAGCGGAGACAAGCTGCTGTTATAAATCATCTGTCTCCTTGATAGCTGTTGGATCGCCCACATCAGGAGGGTTGGGGGGGGGGGGGGCATGTCGATAACCATACCTAGGGTTAAAAAGCACTAAGAGCTGGTTCACACCACTATTTATGCATTCCTCATACTATTTTGCATGCTTGTTTTTAATGTGTTTTGGTGCGTTTTTGATGCCTTCAAATTCATTTATTTCTCCTTTCTTTGAATTGAGGGTGTGTGTGTGTGTGTGTGTGTGTGTGTGTGTGTGTGTGTGTGTGTATATGTGTTTTTCCACGTCCCAAATGCATTCCATACAGAAAAAATGCAACATGTTCTACTTTTGTTGACTGTACTGGAACGCACTGCACTGGTGTGATCTATGGTCATTGGAATCCATGTTAACCACTTGCGGACTGCTCCACGCACATAAACTGCGACAGGGCGGCCGTTCTGTGCCAGATCGCGTACCTAGTACGTGATCAGACACTTCCGGGTCTGGGGCGCGTGCTGCCTGCTTCCACTGGGATTGGACACAGCGGGACCGGTGGACGCGATGTCTGCAGGGACTCGCCGATCATTTGGGAGACAGGCAGAACAGTGGTCTGCCTATGTAAACAAGGCAGACCGCCATTCTGTGAGAGGGGAATGTACTGATCCTGTGTTTCTGCTAAGCAGGAACACATATCTTTACCTTCCCCCAGTCCAAACCCCTCCCCCACAGTTAGCAAGCACTCCCAAGGACAGTGACCTGAAAGGGATGTGTGTGCCGCTCAGGCTTGGCAAAGAGGAGGTATGTGAACGGTGCATCCACAGCTGCTGTTAGGAGTGCTGACAGGGAATGGAGCCAGTCCTGGTTCTCGCAAAGGTGCAAAGAAGAAAGGGGTGGCCCCTGGAAGTCGCACATCCAAGATGTCTTAGACAGATTAATAGAGTGGCGACCTCAGTCTGGACTCCAACCAGGCCACGTTGCCAATGCGTTTCACTTTGCCCCCCAGAGCTTAGTCATGGGCATCCCCAGGCGGAGTGAAATGCGTTGGGGGAATGGCCTGGTCAGAGTCCAGGCTGAGGTTGCCACTCTATTAATCTCTCTACGACATCTTGGATGTGTGACTTCCAGGGGCCACCCCTTTCTTCTTTACTCCTTAGGACAGTGATGGCGAACCTTGGCACCCCAGATGTTTTGGAACTACATTTCCCATGATGCTCAACTACACTGCAGAGTGCACGAGCATCATGGGAAATGTAGTTCCAAAACATCTGGGGTCTGTCTGTCTTTTATTTTTTGTTTTGTTTATAGCGCAAAAAATAAAAACCCACAGAGGTGATCAAATACCACCAAAAGAAAGCTCTATTTGTAGGAAAAAAAAGGACAAACCTTTTGGTACCATTTGGGTACAGCTTCGCATGACAGGGCAATTGTCAGTTAAAGTAATGCAGTGCCGTATGGCAAAAAATGGCCTGGTCATGAAGGGGGGTAAACCTTCCTGGAGCAGAATTGGTTAAACACTATCCATGAGTTTTTGATGCAGAATAAAAAGGCATGGGAGTGCATCTGCTGTGTACCAGCCCTTTGTCCCATGTTTCTAAGTACTACTTGTACCTTTGTCCTATAGGGAACAGAACTTTAAAATAAAATTTGAATTCTAGATCTGAAGTAAAAACTGAAGTAATAACATCAAATGACACTATACTCTACATATTGCAATGAATCCCAATTCAATATTACATGGCCTAGTGTAAAGGTATGCGTTCTTCCTTCTGTAGAACGAATTCTATTGTCGTCTTGACTTTCTGTGGAAAAGGAAGTTTAAGATGGAGCGAGAACGTATTGAGACCATGGAGAATCTGAACAGGGTCCTACTAGAAAATGTCCTCCCTGCTGATGTAGCCCAGCAGTTCATTGGGCAGAACCTTAGGAACGAGGTAACCCATCACTATAGGTTTTCCAGTATTTGATTTCTTTTAAGTGTTTAACTTTGTTGATTGTGTATAGGTTATAGCCATTCTCAGTACATACTTTTCATCTCTGCAGGACCTGTATTACCAGTCCTATGACTGTGTCTGCGTCATCTTTGCCTCCATACCTGACTTCAAGGAATTTTACACTGAGTGTGATGAAAACCATGAGGGCCTAGAGTGTCTTAGACTACTTAATGAGATAATAGCTGACTTTGATGAGGTATGTTGGCCAATAATTGTATAGAATTGTATAAATGAGGAAAAGATGTTACTTCGGTGTGTTCTTCCTGTCTGAGATTAATACAAATTTAATCTGAGTTAGCAGACCTAAATATGATTCACCTTACACCCAGTCTATTTTCTTAGCATTGCCTTCCCCTGTGTTCAGACAATTCAGGTGGAAGTGCATAGTGTTACGTAAAGTAACCAGTTTGTGTTTTCTCTGAACTTTACACGGAGTACTTAATGTGTTACTAAACCTAGTACCCTGCATTCAATAGCTCTGGTCTCCCACAGTACACACAACATGGAAATGCAATTATTTTAGTAAATATAAACTGCTAAATACCTTTTCTCATTAGCAGTATATAGCAGTCTTGTGACTTCTATCAGTGTCTGGTTAAAGCTTGTAGGAGGAGTTTTTATTCTCCTCTGACTGTCTTATCAGGCTGCAGGACCCCTAAGGGCTCGTTTACACTTGCCTCAAAACAGGACGTCAGACATGCTTTAAAAGCTCTCTTAACGGCAGTCAAAGCTCATGTCCCTAAATAAAATTGTCAGCTTACAGTCCTGTTTACACCTTGCATTGGCTTTGCTTCACTTCAGCTTTGCATGAAAAATTATACCCCATGTAGCTTTAGCCAGGCTTCAAAGCCTCTTCAACGCCTCCATAGAAGTCTATGATAAAGTTTGTTTGAAACTCACTTGAAGCACCTGCAGATTTTCAGAGGTTGTAATTCAGCTTTAGCTCTGCTTTGTTTTGGAGAAATTGCAGGTGTGAGATATCAACAAACACACAGGGCATCGGCCAAGCTTCAACAAAGCTTCAAAAGAGCCTCGTGGAAGCAACCCCGAGGCCTCGTGGAAGCAACCCCAAAGCCTCATAAACACATCATAAAAGCTTGTTGAAGCAGTAGGGGCTTTAATGTGCGTTGAAGCCAAAGCAACTGTAAACGAGCCCTAACCCTCTCTGGACAGTGCTGATTGGCCCTGTGCTGATCACATGCATCCCCCCCAAGAAAAAAAAAACCTTTAGCAATACACACCAAACTGAGCATGTGCAGAGTGCCCCAAAGGCTCTGTACTATCAGGAGATGGATTGGGGGCTGTGGAAGAAGGGGAGGATCAGAGAAGATAAGATCAAACAGCCTTTTTGCACAATGCTTTACTGCATATACAGACTGATGTTACTATTGTGGGTTTAGTAACACTTTAAATTATGTACACTTTATTACTAAAGATCATTGTTCTAACAGTAGGGGTGAGAGTAGCAACCCTGCAGCAGAGGAATGGGAACCAATGGTATGCCCTCTTCCCTGTATCTACCAGATGTCACAACTCCACAATGTCTCCCCTGGGCCAGATTCCAACATATTCCCCTTTTCAGCAGAAGCATTACTATGTCTTCTTTGTTTTTGTTATACTAAGTCTGTATAGGAGTTCCCAGAGCAGATATTTGACCCCCACACCTATGCCTCTTACTCAGATTAATGAATATGATTTTTGTCCACATGCTCGTTAGATTTTACAGTTACTAACAAGTCTATGCATCATGTTATATATTCTTTAGCTACTCTCCAAGCCAAAGTTTAGCAGCGTAGAAAAAATAAAGACCATTGGCAGTGCGTACATGGCAGCAACAGGATTAAATGCCACTTCGGGACAGGAAAACCCTCAGGTATCCTTTTCCATTAGGTCTTGTGTTTGTTTCTCTATATGGAATGCACACAGACTATGTTTCTGCGTTTCTTCTTATTGCCACTCATATTATTGAGAATGTTGATCTTTGCCATTGAGATACTTCTGTGTTGACATTGCATATCAGTGTCTTAGCTTTTTGTTCTCTCTATCTGCCAGGATGGAGACAGGAATTATAATCACATTGGTATCATGGTGGAATTTGCTACTGCATTAATTGGAAAACTTGACGTGATCAACAAGCATTCTTTTAACAACTTCAAACTTCGCATAGGTAAGTTGTGTTTCAACCTCTTTTGTAGTGTGCTTACTACATCTTCATCAAATTTTTGTTTGTTTAGTTTGAATTTTTACTTCTTCGTAACAAAATTGTAACAAGTTGTCTTCACTTCCTGCTAGGTATTAACCATGGACCTGTAGTAGCAGGGGTGATAGGAGCACAGAAGCCACAGTATGACATCTGGGGGAACACCGTCAATGTAGCAAGTCGTATGGACAGTACTGGGGTACTTGGAAAAATCCAGGTAGTGCTCTACTTATTTCCACACTGGCTAAATCGAATTCTAAATTATCAGTGAAACGTTCTTTTACTAGGTGGTTAAATGTGTCATATGTATAATGTGCTGCTTACTCGTGTTGCAAGTAACCTTTTGTTAAAGACCATGCCACTGAGGGTTCAAGGATATAAATATGAACAGCAGGGGCATTGCTAGCTGGGAAAAAGAGCAGGGAATTCAGCCCGAAGAAATGTAGCGCGGTTTAAATGAAAAAATGGGCGTGGTTTAAAGGGGAGTGGTTCAAGGGGGTGTGGTTCAAGTCTGAGGTAAATGAGGGATGGAGGAAGGAAGAAAGAAAAAAATAGGGAGGGAAGGAGAGAGAAGGAAGGAAAGAAGTTGGGATGGGGGGACAGCAAGCCCAGATCCTACACCACAATAGCAATATGTGTATTCCAGAAAGTTTAACAATCAGCAGATAAAGACACTCCAATTAACTGGTGCTAGCGCTTCAGTCATCCCGGTACCTTGGTTGTTATGGTGTGAGGATGATTGAAGCGCAATATTTCAATTATTACATTGTAATATAAGATGAAATAGTTCAACTCACCATAATGCAGAATCAGTGAAAGCCCTGAGTGTGTCACTTGCCACTAGATGCCATCAGATGTCCCCAGCAGAGTCCCTCCTTATATCACAGGTGTCCCCAGCGAAGTGCCTCCTTACATCTCGGGTGTCCCCAGCGGAGTGCCTCCTTACATCTCGGGTGTCCCCAGCGAAGTGCCTCCTTACATCTCAGGTGTCCCCAGCGGAGTGCCTCCTTACATCTCGGGTGTCCCCAGCGGAGTGCCTCCTTACATCTCGGGTGTCCCCAGCGGAGTGCCTCCTTACATCTCGGGTGTCCCCAGGGGAGTGCCTCCTTACATCTCGGGTGTCCCCAGGGGAGTGCCTCCTTACATCTCAGGTGTCCCCAGCGGAGTGCCTCCTTACATCTAAGGTGTCCCCAGCAGAATCCCTCCTTACATCACAGGTGTCCCCAGCTGAGTGCCTCCTTACACCTTGGGTGTCCCCAGCGGAGTGCCTCCTTACACCTTGGGTGTCCCCAGCGGAGTGCCTCCTTACACCTTGGGTGTCCCCAGCGGAGTGCCTCCTTACATCTCAGGTGTCCCCAGCGGAGTGCCTCCTCACATCACGGATGTCCCCAGCGGAGTGCATCCTTACATCATAGGTGTCCCCAGCAGAGTGCCTCCTTACATGTCAGGTGTTCCCAGCAGAGTGCTTCCTTACATTTCACGTATCCCCAGCACTGCAGAGTGCCTCCTTACATCTCAGGTGTCCCCTGCACTGCAGAGAGTCTCCTTACACCACAGGTGTCCCCAGCAGAGTCTCCGCCGCCATTATAGAAGACCAGATCTCCTGGAGCTTGGTCACTCACTGAGGGGAACAAACAAGAGGCCTGCGGCCAGTCTGTGACCTGTTGTGGAAAAGGGGGCGGGGGTTTGGCGGCAGCCCCTTCCAGTGGCAGCCACCCGGCCGGCTCTGCCTCTTGTTTGTTCCCCTCGATGAGCGACCAGGCTCCAGGAGAGCTGGTCTTCTGAAAAATAGCGGCGGAGACCATCACCAGTGCCGGTCCGGACCTCTAGCGGCAGCTCTGGAGATTCTCTGGCCGGTAACCGGTGCTCGGGGCTAACAACACATTTCTGCATGCCTGAGTCCCGGGGCTTTTTGGGGAGCCATTCGGGGCTCCCCCCCCCCCCAACACCCCTGATGAACAGCCTTCTTAAAGTGTATTGATCCAATTTGGTCACACTAGTGGTAGCACAAAAGCTGCCCTGGGACAATATGGAATGTGGCCTAATAGGCAACAGATTTAGAAACAATGCACAAGTCTTACAGACGAGAGTAATCCCACTTGGGGTGCACAATTAAAACCGTCCTTTTTAGAGCTGCATACATATTCCGTTTTCAAATCTGCTTTTTCAAGTATTACATATAAAATTTATATTGCATGTAAAAGTCTTTGCTGGCCCATACAATGAGGGCTTAAGCTCGCCCTCTACAGTTTGTTTTAATCTGATTGTACAGTTTTCTTTAGGTTTACCAAATGAAATAGGAGTACCAACCCATACATCTATTCAATTTGTATGCAGTTAACCACTTCAGCCCCGGAAGGATTTACCCACTTAATGACCAGGCCAGTTTTTGAGATACGGCACTGCATTACTTTAACTGACAATTGAGTGGACACCGTACCCAAATAAAACGTGTCCTTTTTTCCCACAAATAGAGCTTTCCTTTGGTGGTATTTGATCACCTCTGCGGTTTTCATTTTTTGAGCTATAAACAAAGAGCGACAGTTTTGAAAAAAAAACGTTTTTTTTTTTTCTTTTTGCTATAATACTTATCCCAAACAAAAAAAAACAGAGTTATTCATCAGTTTAGGCCAATATGTATTCTTACACATATTTTTGGTAAAAAAAATTGCAGTAAGCGTATATTGATTGGTTTGCGCAAAAGTTATAGTGTCTACAAACTATGGGATAGATTTATGGACTTTTATTTTTTTTCATTGTTTTTACTGGTAATGATGTGGCGATTAGCCATTATTATTTTTATTTATTTTTTTTAGCGGGACTGCGACATTGCGGCAGACAAATCTGACCCCAAGTGACACTTTTTGGGGACCAGTGACACCAATACAGTGATCAGTGCTAAAAAAATGCACAGATCACTGTATAAATTACATTGGCAGAGAAGGGATTAACATCAGGGACGATCAAAGTATTAACTGTGTTCCCTATTTGTGCTTTCTTACTGTGTGGGGGATGGACTGACAGGAAGAACGCAGAGATCGCTGTTCCTGATTACAAGGAACAGAAGATCCCCATGTTCTCCCATGTCAGAACGGGGATCTGCCTTGTTTACATAGGCAGATCCCTGTTCTGCCTCTCTGTGGAGCAATTGTGGGTGGCCGGTGGATCTTGGGTCCGTCGGACCCACGCATTGGCTCCCTCTCCGTGCAGCAGGCGTGCCAACAGTATCTATTGCATGAAACAGCCCCTGCACTGCTTAGTAGTTGGTAAATTTACACCAGATTGTACAAAGAGAGTGTATTTTTAAGTATACAAAAGACTTAGTGGTTCTAAAGGCAGAACTTTTTGTTTACCTTAAGGTAAAAAACCTGGGTGCAGCTCTCCCCCAGACCCCCCATACTTACCTGAACCCAATCTCGATCCAGCGATGTGCATGAGTGCAGCGACTCTCCGAGTGCTCTCTCTCCTCACTGGCTCACACAGCAGCGGGAGTCATTGGCCCCTGCTGCAGTTAATCACAGCCAGCGAGTCAATGAATAGAGAGTGGGAAGCGGGAGCGAGCCGTGCTGTGTGTGTGAATGGACACGGCCTGGGAGGCTTGCTATTGGGGGCACTCGGAGGGGAGTGGCAACCAGGACCGTTGGCGGGGAACCCAAAAATAAGAGGATTAGGGCTGCTCTGTGTAAAAACATTGCACAGAGAAGACAAGTATAACATGTTTGCTATTAAATAAATAAAACACAATAGTATTACTTTAAATAATTTTAGTGCTCTCTGGAAGTAACACATTGGAGTTGAAAGAAGAAGCTTAGGTTGCCAAGGATTGACTTGGTAAAGAAGAGGCTTGGGTTGCCAAGGATTGACTTGGTAAAGAAGAAGCTTAGGTTGCCAAGGATTGACTTGGTATAGAAGAAGCTTAGGTTGCCAAGGATTGACCTGGTAAAAAGAAGCTTAGGTTGCCAAGGATTGACTTGGTAAAGAAGAAGCTTAGGTTGCCAAGGATTGACTTGGTAAAGAAGAAGCTTAGGTTGCCAAGGATTGACTTGGTATAGAAGAAGCTTAGGTCGCCAAGGATTGACTTGGTAAAGAAGAAGCTTAGGTTGCCAAGTATTGACTTGGTAAAGTTTGAGAACTCATCATCTGACTTGCTCCCAGTTACTAAATTGAAGAAAAATCTTGTAATACGCGTGAAATAAATCACCTGGTAAAAGTAGCCATAGACATGAGTTGACCATGACCTAATCCAGGATGGTTTTATCCAGATCAGGTTATGATCCTCACATCTATGGGCAGTGATTCTCGTGGTTCTGGGGTAAATTAACCATCAATCAGTTTATATTTTGTTAACTACTGCTGCTGTTGAGGTCAAGCCATGTGAAACCCTGCCAATCTCATCCTTGATGTGTAAGGTTGTACTGCAATGGCTACTTTGTTAGCTGTTGTATCAAACCACATTTTTGTCACGATTTTATACCACTTACATTCATATAAATTAAGATATATTTTTTACTTTTATGCATTTTTAATAGCACTGCCTTTGTGCTAATTTTAGAGTGTTGTCATTATATACAAAATACCATAAAACATACTACATTATTAAACAGGGCTTCTGTTAAGTAGCTGTGCTAGCCCACGGTTTTCCATAGTCTCATTATTACTGTATACAATTTATCAGCAGACTGGAGATGAGCAGCTGCGCCAACTGTTCTGATATTAATTAGTGGAAAGTCTTGTGTGTATGCAATACATTTTATATAGTTTACTGTGCATGTGTGTGTATATAGGCCCTTCATTAAAATAAAAATGTTATTGGGTAATTATAGGACTTACTTTATGGAATGGTAGGCTGCTAGCTCAGAGTCAGACCTTTAGCCTTGGTTTATTGGATGCCTTCCAACCCATTTGCTCTGTCCGTCCAATCAACCCTCCTTGTTATTTGATCTGCACACTGTGCTTGTGATATATTAAACTTCCAGCATGATTATAACTGAAGATCATTTACTGAACTACTGTGTAGAATCACTGCAGTATTAAAAACGAGGAATAGATCATGTCCTTTTATTAAGTGCTGCAAGAAATTGAATTTTCTACATTTTTCAGCTTGCAAGCAGTCTAATGAGTGCAACAGCTACAAATACTCCTGTTAACGTAGACACAGTGGGGTTTATTTACTAAAACTAAAGAGTGCAAAATCTGGTGCAGTTCTGCATAGAAACCAATCAGCTTCCAGGTTTTATTGCAAAAGCTAATTTGAACAAGCTGAGGTAAGAAGCTGATTGGCTACCATGTACAGCTGCACCAGATTCTGAGTGCACCAGTATTAGTAAATCTACCCCAGAATGCACTCCTGAATTGCATTTTTTTTTACTCAGCTTGATTTCCATATGTCTTTTTCTTTTAGGTCACAGAAGAAACCAGTAAAGTACTTCAGAAGCTGGGATATACTTGTGAAAGGCGAGGGGTCATCAAGGTCAAGGGTAAAGGTCAACTCTGTACCTATTTTGTTATCACTGACATGGCACGATCCAATTCCCAGGGAAACGTTCTAAATTAAGCCATGGAATGACAACCACATAACGCACAGTGGATTTCCAAGGGCAAGAACATAAAACAAAGTCCATGAGATTATTCCTCAGCTTTCAACTTCAGAGGGAGAAGACTCAGTAGTTGAACGCAAACTCTCCAGATGTAAACCACTTCTGAAAGACACGAAGGAGGCTCATGACTTGTCAAAGCCTGAGGAAATGTGGGCAACCACATATAAGAGATGTGGACCATGAGAAAAGACAAATATACTCTGGAGTGCCCTCTGCAGGACATGAGAGGACACTTGCCAAGCACTGCCATACAGTACAATGGACATCGTCTTGACGGTTTCTTGGAATCGCCCAAACATCTCATTTGAATGTTGTCGTGTCTGATTTGCTACACAAAACTGTGACAATGTAGAACAGAAGATGTTAATGTTATCAGCCTGGGACGTGCCAAAACAAAGTGCAGTTCCTCCCCCTAGTGGGGACTGCTGCACATTGCTGCCCAAATAAACCTATTGATTTCCTTCTGTAATGGAGATAGAAGGAGCGAGTGAGCAAGCTGGGACTGGCCCACTGTTATTACCAGAGACAGAGAAGGTGTTTCTGTACTCTATCACTGCGCCGCGCAGTTCAGTACATGTCCTGTACATAGTTATATTTATACAAAGCATTGTCACTCCCATTGTATTTATTCATCATAATAAAATCTTGTTAGTAAATATTTTTTCAATGGAATGTTATAATGACCAAAAATGAAGGTGATTTGTTCCTCTTCATTAAATATCCGTCTTTTATTTATTTTTATTTCAACTTTTTCACGTAGTACATTTTTAGAACCCCAACTCTGCTCTTAGTAAAATGTTAGACAAAAAAAAATGTTCTTTTGACTATAATAAGGCTGACTGGGGTGCCCTTATATCATAACCATGATGCCTGGTTTTATTTGCAGTGTTCTTTAGGTCTGACATCAGCGATCAGTAAATGGATTACTAACCAAGGAAACCTATGACTACATAAATAAGTCTCGGGAACCCTGTAAAGTGAAAGTTTCAGAAAAATTCTATTACACTGCAAAGCCACCAAAAACAGAAAATGTAAGCTTTAGTTTGTAATCCTTAAGGAGCCCTTCACTATGGGTGTGTAATGTAATGTGTTATCGTGTATTCGGTGTGCAGGGCCGCTGATAAGGCAGTACAACCGGTCCTGTTGTACCGGGCACAGGCCCAATCAACTCTGCAGGGGGGGGCTGAGCAACTTTAGAGCTCATTTCTAGGAAAAATAAAAATAGGACTGAACCACGTACCTACACTTGCTTACCAGGGTGTAAAATTACATTTTCCTTGGCCCCATTAGGTCAACAGAGGAGCCCAGGAGGTGACAGCAGAGGAGGGACTTTTTTTTTTCCATTTTCAGGCACAGGCAAATAATCCTGCGCCGCATGTAGCCCTGCACAGTCCCAGCTGGCCACCGCCCCTTCTCTGGCAGATTGATTCCTATGTAAATCCTCTCCCTCAAGTACCGGCGCTGAAGCTTTAGGGGTTCGTTTACTTCAAAACATGGCTTCAGACGCACTTTGTTAAAGCTCTCCGAGCGCCAGTCAATGCCCCTCTCACTAAATAAAATGGTTAGCTTACAGTCCTGTTTGCATGAAAATTATACCCCATGTCGCTTTAGTGGTGCTTCAAAACGTCTTCAAAGCCTCCATAGAAGTCTATGGGGCAAAGCTCACTTGAAGCACCTACAGCTTTGAGGGCCTTTTATTCAGCTTTGGCTTCACTTTGTTTTGGAGAAATTGCAGGTATGACACACACATACACACACACATACACACACACATACACACACACATACACACACACACACACACACACACACACACACACACAGAGATTAACACTGTACAGCCATAACAAAGTTGGCACCCAAGAGCAATGTGACACTGACAGAGCTATAAAGCACCTGCTGTGCTGTGGGCCGTAAAAACATGCAACGGAGCTGTGTTTTTACCACTCGCCAACCATTCCCCTTTCACCACTTGACCACTGGGCACTTAAACCCCTTAACAACCAGACCAATTTTCAGCTTTCAGTGCTCTCACATTTTGAATGACAATTACTCAGTCATGCAACACTGTACCCATACACTCTCGTGACTTTCGACTTTTAACCAGACCAACAATTCCCCAAATTCACGGGTCACCAGTTCACCACTTTCCCCTTACCAACCGCTCACCATTTTTGTGTCGAGGCAACGTACAAAAATGCCGGGTGTCGTGTCGTCCACGAAATATCGAGACAGTCACAGTGTAACGAGAACCCACGGTTGAAACAATACCGACATGTCACAATTAGAGACACACACACACACACACACACACACACACACACACATACACACACACATAC
>BLSH010199639.1:22824-32871 GCA_018402905.1 Glandirana rugosa | reverse complement strand
CCCACTTGTGTCACTGGCTACATAACTGCCCCACCTGTGTCACTGGCTGCATAACTGCCCCCACTTGTGTCACTGGCTACATAACTGCCCCACCTGTGTCACTGGCTGCATAACTGCCCCCACCTGTGTCACTGGCTGCATAACCACCCCCACCTGTGTCACTGGCTGCATAACTGCCCCACCTGTGTCACTGGCTGCATAACTGCCCCACCTGTGTCACTGGCTACATAACTGCCCCCACCTGTGTCACTGTATACTGTGCCCTGTGATGCAGAGCTGTATACTGTGCCCTGTGATGCTGAGCTGTATACTGTGCCCTGTGATGCTGAGCTGTATACTGTGTCCTGTGATGCTGAGCTGTATACTGTATCCTGTGATGCTGAGCTGTATACTCCTGACACAATATGTGGAATACAGGGGACGGAGTGGGTGGATTCTATAAGGGGAGGGGCTTATTAGAAGTAGGAGGGGTCAAAAGGAAGGGAGGGGCTTGGCGCCCCCCCATCCAAAAACTTCACCAGCCGCCACTGCCTCTCATGTCAACATCTACACACCACCATTTAACGGGGGCCCACTGCTATATGCCTATTGATTTTTATAAAAGTGTGAGTAGCCATTTGGCTGATTTTAATTAAATATACAGTATCATACAAAAGTGAGTACACCCCTCACATTTTTGTAAATATTTTATTCTATCTTTTCATGAGACAACACTGAAGAAATGACAATTTGCTACAATGTAAAGTAGTGAGTGTACCGCTTGTATAACAGTGTAAATATGCTGTCTCCTCAGAATAACTCAACACACTAGCCATTAATGTCTATACTGCTGGCAACAAAAGTGAGTACACCCCTAAGTGAATATGTCCAAGTTGGGCTCAAAGTGTCAATATTTTGTGTGATCGCCATTATTTTCCAGCACTGCCTTAACCCTCTTGGGCATGGAGTTTACCAGAGCTTCACAGGTTGCCACTGGAGTCCTCTTCCACTCCTCCATGACGACATCACAGACCTTGCGCTCCTCCACCTTCCATTTGGGGATGCCCTACAGATGCTCTATAATGGGGTTTAGGTCTGGAGGCACGCTTGGCCAGTCCATCACCTTTACCCTCAGCTTCTTTAGCAAGACATTGGTCATCTTGGAGGTGTGTTTGGGGTCGTTATGTTGGAATACTGCCCTGCGGCCCAATCTCCGTAGGGAGGGGATCATGCTCTGCTTCAGTATGTCACAGTACATGTTGGCATTCATGGTTCCCTCAATGAACTGTAGCTCCCCAGTGCCGGCAGCACTCATGCAGCCCCAGACCATGATACTCCCATCACCATGCTTGACTGTAGGCAAGACACACTTGTTGCCACCTCACACACTTGACACCATCTGAACCAAATAAGTTTATCTCGGTCTCATCAGACCACAGGACATGGTTCCAGTAATCCATGTCCTTAGTCTGTTTGTCTTCAGCAAACTGTTTGCGGTCTTTCTTGTGCATCATCTTTAGAAGAGGCTTCCTTCATGGAAGATAGACATGCAGGCCAATCTGATGCAGTATGCAGCGTATTGGTCTGAGCACTGACAGGCTGACCCCCCCACCCCTTCAACCTTTGCAGCAATGCTGACAGCACTCATACGTCTATTTCCCAAAGACAACCTCTGGATATGACTCGAGCACGTGCACTCAACTTATTTGGTCGACCATGGCGAGGCCTGTTCTGAGTGGAACCTGTCCTGTTAAACCACTGTATGGTCTTGGCCACTGTACTGCAGCTCAGTTTTAGGGTCTTGGCAATCTTATAGCCTATGCCATCTTTATGTAGAGCAACAATTCTTTTTTTCAGATCCTCAGAGAGTTCTTTGCCATGAGGCGCCATGTTGAACTTCCAGTGACCAGTATGAGAGAGAGAGATAACACCAAATTTACACATCTGCTCACCATTCACACTTGAGACCTTGTAACACTAACGAGTCACATGACAACAGGTAGGAAAAATTACTAATTGGGCCCAATTTGGACGTTTTCACTTAGGGGTGTACTCACTTTTGTTGCCAGCGGTTTAGACATTAATGGCTGTGTGTTGAGTTATTTTGAGGGGACAGTAAATTTACACTGTTATACAACTGTACACTCACTACTTTACATTGTAGCAAAGTGTCATTTCTTCAGTGTTGTCACATGAAAAGGTATAAAAATAATATAGAAAAATAAGAATAAAATATTTACAAAAATGTGAGGGGTGTACTCACTTTTGTGAGATACTGTACCATTCGTTGCATCTTCTGCTGCACTTAGTTTCTGGCACACTCTCCTTTAACCAGTTAACAACCGGCCTATAGCCGAATGACGGGCTTAATTCTGGGAGGACGTACAGTGACGTCCTCCCAGAATCGCGCCCCCTGGGGCGCGCACACGGGAACATCCGTGACCCCTGGACCCGGTGCATCACGGATCGCTGTGAATGGCCGCTGTGAGCTGCCTTTCACCACGTGATTGCTCCATCAAATGACGGAGCGATCACATGTAAACAAGCCGGCGCTTCCGCCGGCTTTTCTCTCTCCTCTCCACACCAATCGGTGCAGTGTGAGAGGAGGGGAAGAGAGGACGTGTGCAGTGCTATGGGCAATGTGTAATGCCCACAGCGCTGCTAAGTGACACTGGGGGACAGGCTGCACCCCCCACCCAGTCATCCTCACCCCATCCAGCCATCCTCACCCCATCCATGCTCACCCACCCAACCATCCTCACCCCATCCATGCTCATCCATCCATGCATGCTCAGCTATCCTCATCCAGCCATGCATGCTCATCCACCCATCCATGCTCACCCATCCATGCTCACCCACCCAGCCATCCATCCATGCTCACCAAGCCATCCGTGCTCACCCAGCCATCCATGCATGCTCACCCACCCAGCCGTGCTCAGTCATCCCCATCCATGCTCAGTCATCCTCTTCCGTGCTTAGTCATCCCTATCCATGCTCATCCATCCCCATCCGTGCTCATCCATCTGTGCTCATCCATCCCCATCCGTGCTCATCCATCCCCATCCATGCTAATCCATCCCCATCCACGGCTCATCCATCCCCATCCATGGCACATTTGTGCCTCATTCATGCTCATCCATACCACATCAGTTCTCATCCGTGACACATCCATTCCACTACAGTGTCCATCTGTGCCACTACAGTGCCCCTCCGTGCCACTACACTGCCCATCTGTGCCACTACACTGCTTATCCGTGCCACTACACTGCCTATCTGTGCCACTACAGTGCCTATCCATGCCACCACAGTGCCTCACAATAGTGTAAAAGATAGTAAAATTAGATTTGAAATGTATGCCCCTAGAACACCTGACGGTGCTCCCTACATGTTGGGCCTCTGTATGTGCACAGGCTGGGTAAAAGTGTCACACATGTGGTATCGCCATACTTGGGAGGAGTAGCAGAATATATTTTGGGGTGTCATTTTTGCTAGGTACATGCTGTGTGTAGAAATATTGTATAAATAGACAACTGTGTGAAAAAAAAATGCGTTTTCATTTTCTTTCCACATTTTCCAAAAACTTGTGGAAAAAATGACATGTTCAAAAAGACACATTATGCCTCCTAGAATATACGTTGGGGTGTTTGCTTTCCAAAATGGGGTCTTTTTTTGAGCGTTTCCATTGTCCTGGTGCTCCAGGACCTTCAAAAGTGCAAGAGGTAGTCAAGAAATTATATGTGTAGCTCATGCACCTAGAATGCTTGATGGTGCTCCCTGCATGCTGGGTCTCTGTATGTGACCAGGCTGTGTAAAAGTCTCACACATGTGGTATCGCCATACTCAAGAGGAGTAGTAGAATGTGTTTTGGGGTGTAATTTGTGGCATGCATATGCTGGGTGCGAGAAATAACCTGTTAACATATGACAATTTTGTGAAAAAAAAAAAAAAGGAAAAAAAGAATCTTCAGGTTGCAAAGAATTGTGGGGAAAAATGACAACTTAAAAAAATTCACCATGCCTCTTACTAAATACCTTGGAATGTCTACTTTCCAAAAAGGGGTCATTTGGGGGGTATTTGTACTTTCCTGGCTTGTTAGGGTCTCAGGAAATGAGATAGGCCGTCAGTACATCAGGTGTGATCAATATTCAATGATTGGCACCATAGCTTGTAGACTCTATAACCTTCACAAAGACCAAATAATATACACTAATTTGTTTTTTTTTTTACCAAAGATATGTAGCAGTATAAATTTTGGCCAAAATTTTTGAAGAAAAATTACTAATTTGCTAAATTTTATAACAGAAACGAAGAAAAATTAATTTTTTTTACAAAATTTTCGGTCTTTTTTTAATTATAGCGCAAAAAAATAAAAAACCCAGCGGTGATTAAATACCACCAAAAGAAAGCTCTATTTGTGTGAAAAAAAGGACGCACATTTCACATGGGTACAGTGTTGCATGACTGAGTAATTGTCATTCAAAATGTGAGAGCACTGAAAGCTGAAAATTGGTCTGGTTGTTAAGGGGGTTTAAGTGCCCAGTGGCAAAGTGGTTAAGAACCTTTCACCCAAGCTTTCCAGTTAGGGCTGCCTGTCAGTTTTTCATGTGGACCTGATCGAAAGCTCCATGTAGGTCTACAGGAGCCTGGATGTAAATGGACTTGTGTCTGTTTACACCCGCTTGCCTCCGTGTCCATTCAGGTTTAAAAAAAAAATGGAAAAGGACTGCTTCCTTCTCTGTTTTTCCAGACCTAAATGTGGCAAAAAGTATCCTCATGTACAGTAAATGAACACAAGTCCATTTACATCTGGCCACTCATAGTCATTGTAGGTCCACCCTTGTCCACCGTGTGGTGTATGCAGACACAAACTAAACAGGAACAGATGTCAAAACACTGACATCTGTCCTGTACAGCTCCACTTTTGATGAGGCACTGTGATCGCTTCCTGCCAGGATCGCAGAGGCAGGTTTAGACTAAGTTCCGAACACGCCTGATCTCATCCCTGCTAATTAGTTGTCAAAAAAGTGCTAAGATAATACCTCTCTGCTGCTTTATAATGTACAATACGTTTTGAATATTACAGTAATGGTATTACGTTTGTAACAAGTATATTATACATGAGGCACATTCTAAGTAGAGATGCCTTCTTTAGAACTTTCCTGTCAATAACCAATGTGAATTTTGTAGCTGCCTAATAGATACCTCAATAACTGACAGGGTCATGGGTGGGGTCGTAGGGGGCCCCATCAGGTAGGCTGTATGGGGTCCAATGATTTCTAACAGGGGCCCCGAAGCTGTGCTGCAATAAAGTGGTTGTAAAGTCGCCCCCCCCCCCAAAAAAAAAAAAACCCTGCAAAGCAAAGGCATAATGAGCTAGTATGCATACTAGCTCATTATGAAATACTTATCTCAGAACTAAGCTGTGACCGGCGACATGCTTCTTCCGGGTCTGCGGCTCCGTCCAATCACAGAGCGGGCTTCAGCGCTGTGATTGGCGGAGCCGCGCTGACGTCACTCCCGTGCACGGGAGCCGTCATTTACGGCACGTCAACAGAAGAAGCGGCACCCAGGGCTACCCCGGGTGCCGATTCTTCAGTGCGCATGTGCCGATGGTGTCACCGTACAAGTTTAGGAGATATTTCCGGACCTACAGGTAAGCCTTACTGTAGGCTTACCTGTAATTTAAAGTGGTTGTCATGAGTTGACAACCACTTTAAGGCACGTCCATTCATTTTGACTGAGCTAATAAGCGTACCTAAAGCATGAAAAAAAATAATTTTGCACTTTTTTTTGCATTGCTCCAAACCACAACAAAGAGCGTGTGTGCAATAGTTGGTTTTCGCCATATTAAATTAACAGTGCTACAACACACTACACAACAGATTTAACACACTTAACCACATCAGCCCCGGAAGGATTTCCCACTTTAGGACCAGAGCACTTTTTGCGATTCGGCACTGCGTTGCTTTAACTGACAATTGCGCGGTCGTGCAATGCTGTACCCAAACGAAATTTGGTCAATTTTTTCCCACAAATAGAGCTTTCTTTTGGTGGTATTTGATCCCCTCTGCGTCGTTTCTGATCGCCGCTATAAACAAAAGAAGAGCGACCATTTTGAAAAAAAAAAAACAAATTTCTTACTTTTTGATAAAATACAAATCCAAAAAAATATATATAAAAAAACATTTTTTTCCATTGGTTTTGGCTGATTTATATTCTTCCTCATATTTTTGGTTAAAAAAATCGCAATTGGCATTTATTGATTGGTTTGCGCAAAAGTTGCCGCGTTTACGGATGATGAGAATTAATTTCTGGGGTTTTTATTTATTTATTTTTTTACTAGTAATGGCGGCGATCTGCGATTTTTAGTGGTACTGCGATATTGCAGCGGACATGCCGGGCTATTTTGACACTTTTTTTGGGACCATTGGCATTTATACAGCGATCAGTGCTATAAAAATGCACTGATTACTGTGGAAAATGTCATTGGCAGTGAAGGGGTTAACCTGCAGGGGCGCTATAAGGGTTAACTGTGTTCCCTGGGCGTGTTCTAACTGTATGGGGGCTGCCCTGGCTGGGGAAAGGGGATGATCATGGCTTCCATATACAGGAAGCCTGTGATTATTGCCCTTCCCCCTTCAACAGAACGGAGATCCGTGTTTACATACACGGACCTCCGTTCTTTCAGTGCGGGGGAGCCATCGCGGGTAGCCGGCGGCGATCGAGTCCGCCCTACCCGCTCCCTGGCTCCCCCCGAACACAGTGAGCGCGGGAGCGTACCTCCGATGGCGCACGCGCGCTCAAAATGCTAGTTATCGCGGCTGCTGTCCTGTGACGGTGGTTTGCAATAACGAGCCACCTTGCCGCCGTCACGCTGCGGCGGGCGGTCGGTCGGCAAGTGGTTAAAGAAGTGCAGCCAAAGCTCATTTGGCTGTACTTCTCCTGTGGATCACAGGAGTGGTTTGTTCTACACTCCTGTGACACATTTTCAGCAGACAACAGGCTGAAGTCCACTGTCTGCTGATGTCACAGATCCAGTCCAGGCTCAGAAAGGATCACGACCATATGGTCAGGATCTGCCCAAATCCCTGGACCGGCATCCGGCTTAACCTCTAAGCAAGCCACTGAGAGCCTGAGCTAGCCACTCCTGCCCCCGCCACTGCCCAGCGCTCCAGTGAGTGAGGAGGAAGCAAAGCAGAGAGCTGCTGACTGACAATCTATTTTCTGTGAACTACAGAACCCCCCCCCATATATTATGAAGAGGAGAGAGGGAAATGTTCTGTAGTCTAAATCAGAAGAATAGGCTAGGGTGAAAATGCTGCTACTTCATTCACACAGTACAGTGAATGAACGTTGTCTCCCTAGGGCAGGAAGAGGTGTGTGTGTTTGTTTTGTTTTTTAAGATAGATTTAAGTCACTTGTTTTTTGCGGAAACACAAATACAAAGGTGCAAAAACAAATAATGAACCAAACTAAAAGAGAAAAGACGAGAAAAGTTAATTAACTTGAGTCCGCTCAATACATCACTACCGTACAGAGCAAGAATACATGTCATAGATGCCAACAGCACATAGTATATGGTCCAGTTAGTTCAATATCAATGGGGGAGTAAATAGCTGCATAGCATTACATACATATATGTGATCTTAGGTGGTATTGTGACTTTGATTTTTTTCAAATTTCTTAGGGCAGCCTTGGGCCGTGTATATTAATACATCAGGATAACTTGATCAATCAATCTAACCCATTGATCCAGTGTAGGAGAAGTTTGTAATTTCCATTGAGCAACTACAATTTTCTTAGTATAACAAAACAATAGAGGAAGAAGGAGTTTTGTGCAGTTAGGTAGAACATCATCCTCTAGATATCCCAGTAAATATCTGGAGGGGTTACATATATTAGCTGAAGCACAGAACCAGCAAAATTTGTAATTACAGACCAAAATATGCATATAACTGGGCAATCCCATACCATATGGTAAAATGTGGCATCTGCTGCCAGGCATTTGGGGCAAGAAGGAAATGTAGCCTACACATTCTAAAAAGGACATCAAGAGTATAGTACAACCCCTGGCAAAGAGTATGGAATCGCCACTTGGAAAATGTTCATTCAATTGTTTAACTATTTTCATTTAACATTCCATCCATCTGACTTTAAGAAACACTTAAAAAAAGAAAGAAAAATGTTTTATAGAATCACCATGTACTTTGCAGTTCTAAAACAAACATCTGCATCAGATTGCATCCTGAAAAATGATGTCGTCATCGCTAAACATCCTTTCAATTGATGGAATAAGAAAAGTGTCCAATATCTCAATATTAATGTGTGCATTTATTGAAAATTGAATGACTGTCATCTCCAAAAACAGCAAAAACAGTTGCGACTGACTACAGTTTTCTTTCTTTTTTTAATTGTTTCTTAACCCCCCTGCCGGTATTCCCGAGTGTGGCTCGGGGTGAATATTCTGTACCAAGAGCGGTAACCCCGAGCCATAATCGGGACTGCATCGCTGGATCCAGGCAGCATTACTCTGGATCCAGCGATGTTCCCCCGCTGTGTCTTCCACTCGATGCCTCTGTGGACCGGGCTCCGTTCCCTGCGAACGCCACATTGCACGGGGCGGAGACCGGTGGCAAATTCAAAAAGTGAAACACACAGTATACATACAGTACACTGTAATCTGTAAGATTACATTACTGTATGAAATCATTTCACATCCCCTTTGTCCCTAGTGGTTTGCCCAGTGCCCTGCATGCATTTTTATATAATATATGCCATTCTTTCTGCCTGGAAACTTGAGAATGTCCATGGCAACCAAAAAGTGTCCCTTTACGTCAAAAGTGGTTTTTGATCAGCTAGAAAACACCGATAGTAAATAAGAATCATTTGCAGAATTGAGTGATACTGATTTTTGGGGAAATTTATCATCAGAAACTGAAAGTGACGACAGCGACAATTCTGCAACTGAGCAAATTTCAGTGTTTTTGGTTTGATTACATTATTTAATACATTTTATTACTATTATGTTATTATTTTTGATAATTATTTATAGTTATTTATGATTTCATGTTTCAAACTTTATCATACCCGGGATGTCTACTAGACTCTTGTTTGGACAGATTTAAGTGAGTTATTACTAAGAATTACAGGCCTACAATATAAAACACCAAATTTCTATGCAAAACAATGTACCGCTTTTAGACGCAAAAAATCTGACATAATCATACCGCCAGGAAGGTTAAAGCCAGAAGGTTAGCATGTTAAATGAAATTAGTTTTGAGGCATGTCTGTGATTAGTTTTATTCTACACAAGCAATTGAATGAACATTTTCCAAGAGTGGTGATTCTATACTTTTTGACAGGGGTTGCATATACAATGCAGAAACTTTACTTGGATCACTTTATCTCTGGAAGAAATTACAGTAGGGACCTGAGAAAACAGAATGTTCTGCCATGCTTCATCTCTTATTCAGGAATATAATTTCTCCAGTGAGATTCAGTAGGTGTGAGTCTTTTAGTTTTTGATTGGAGTAAAGTAGAGTAATAAAGGGAGATAAGCTTACAAGTTCTGGTTGAGAGAGCCATTTTTCAAGTTCAGTGAGCTGTAAAGTTACATTGGTAAGGCCGAATGGAGCTGCAACAGTGTGGCGTATTTGCAAATATCTAAAGTACGCTGTTTTTAATAGCCCAAATTCCTGTTGAAACGTGGAAAAATATTTCAAAGTACCCTTGTCGTAAAAATAAGAGACATATTTCATGGGAGCGCAGGCCGCACCACTCCCCCGCCCCCCCCAAAACCAAACCACTTATACAAATGAAAACACTGACAACATTTTTGTCGCATGAAATCTATAAACGTTTATGCGGTGTGACAACGTCGAGGTAAGCCGGAATGGTTACATTGAAATGTCGAGTGACTTGAACTTTTTACCGAGAGAGTTGGTCTTGAACATTCGAATAGAGGGAAATAATGAGATGAAATGAGGTTAGTTTTTGATTTTCTGAGTGTGGATGACTTAGAGTGACCTCTTTAATATAAGGACTTATTCTCTACTTCGTACCGTCTTG
>BLSH010199639.1:0-18268 GCA_018402905.1 Glandirana rugosa | reverse complement strand
CGTTGGGCGCCACCCACGGCTCCGACCATGGCCGCGCCTCCTCGGTGAGCGAGACAATGCCCGCTTCTGCCTCGCACCGCTTCGCAATGCTGGGGGGGCGACGACAGCATCTTCCTCCTCCTCTTCAGGCTCTTCCACAATAGCCGGCCTTTCTACCGCGCGACTGCGCCGGAGGCTGCGAGCTGGAGACGGCTCTCCTGACATGGCTGGTGTAGGTTGAGGAGCGCTGGACGGTCCCTGCAGAACGACCGCTTCTTCTTGCCTTCCATCCGTCCCCACTTGCATTGAAAGGCACTGGCGAATCCATTCTTCTCCCCCCGCGCTCTCTGCCCGCTCCAACAACTGTCTGATGAGAGTCTTCATGGCGGACCCGCAGGATCTGAGTCCAGTGTCCAGCCAACTGCAAGGAGCCTCAGGTGAGCACATCCTTAAATAACCTGACATGTGAGTTCTGGAATCTTCTGCGGTCACCTGACTTACCTGGACCATTCAGGTGCTACCTGAACAGTTACCTCAGAACCTGTTTCTTAAAGAGACAGTACCCAAGTTAAACACCACATATTTAATACCAAAATTACCTATATAAAACAGGGGGGTGGGGGGGGGGAGGCGGCCGCTATCCCATGTACGTGGGCACAAAATGCGCCCCCTATGTCATACCATGTCTAGCCCAGAATAAACTGTCTTCAAGAAAAATTCCCTTAAGCCCTGTACACACAGAGCGACGGTCGTATGAAAACGGTTGTACGATCATCCGACCGGTAGTACACGTGATTAGAACAGCCGAAGTACGACGATCGTACAACAGAAGTTGGATGAGCAGACTATAAAACTTTAGTTGTACCAACAAGCGGTCGTACGACCGTTGTATCGTGTGTACAGAGAAGTTGCTCCAACAAGTTGTACTGTGCAAAACACGCATGCTCAGAAGTCAGGAATGCCCGGAAGTGTCCGTTCGTGTAAACCTACGTTCCTAATTCACAAATTACATGCACTTGAACTTCCTCTTTACGCGCTCGTAACACGTCACTACGTTTGCCTTGGTTGTACAATCGCTTAGTGCATGTCAGTACGCGAGATACAACAGCCTACATACGATTTGGCCCGTTCGGTCTTACGACCGTGTGTACGAGGCTTTAGTTGTGGGTTACGCCACAAAGGGGTATTAGGTGAGCAGGCAGTGTTCCCACCTGGCGGGACCAAGTGAGTAATCCATAAAATATGAAGTGTCATTGCTAAGATAAGTACTATTGGGTACTACATCGTCTATGTACTAGGTTTTTAAGGGATTTGTATGATGTAAGGCTAGCCGCTTCTAAAGCAGCAGCTGCATTATTGGCCTCTGTCTATAGCCACCAGTGGGCATGAGTAACTTGTGAGGCAAAATAGCATGTCTGAAAATTGGGTACCACCAGACCACCCTCCGATGGCGTTAATTGTAAAGTATTATTAGCAATCCTGGTGGGTTTACCCTCCCCAAATAAAAAAGACGACATCATTAATTCTGTCTCTAAAACAACTATTTACCTAAATATCTCTAAATATGTCAGATATCTGCAATGGACACGAAAGTGGACTGTCTCTGCATTTTTCCCTGTTATCCTGGAAGCCTGAGAAATGACCAAAATCCTGTATGATTGTCAATAATTTTGGAAGGGAGGTTTACAGAGCAGCTAAGTAGATTAGCATGTCATCCATGTAGAGAGAGGCATTTTTTCCTCCAACCCAATGATGAACAGGCCTGAATGGAATCAGAGCGTAATAATCCAGCTAGGCCAGGAAGAGTCAATGGGGTTTATTTACTAAAGGCTAATCCACTGTGTATTGCAAGTGCACTTGGAAGAGCAGTCACTGTAGATCTGAGGAGGACATGCGAGGAAAATAAAAAAACAGCATTTTGTTTATACATGATTGGATGGTAGAAATCAGCAGAGCTTCCCCTCATTTCAGATCTACAGCAAGTGAACAGTGTATATGCCTTTAGTAAATAAATGTTTCACTTTGCTATGTGAGGCAATTATCCTGCCATAGGGGTTGATTTATTAAAACTGGAGAGTGCAAAATCTGGTTCAGCTGCGCATGGGAGCCAATCAGCTTCTAACTTCAGCTTGTTCAATTAACCACTTGCCGACCGCCAACCGCAGGTTGACGGCGACAAGGTGGTTCGTTATCGCAAATCGTCGTCATACGACGGCGGCTGCGATAATGCTCACTGTGTTCGGGGAGGGCCAGGGAGCGGCGGCTTCGATTGCCGCCGGCTACCCGCGATGGCCCCCCCGGAGCGAGTGAGCGGAGGTCCGTGTATGTAAACACGGACCTCCGCTCTGTGTGAGGGGGAAGGGCTGTGATCACAGCCTTCCTTTACGTGAAGGCTGTGATAACTTCCCTTCCCCTGTTAGGGCATCCCCCATACAGTTAGAACACGCCCAGGGAACATAGTTAACCCTTAGCGCGCCCCCTGCAGGTTAACCCCTTCACTGCCAATGGCATTTACACAGTAATCAGTGCATTTTTATAACACTGATCGCTGTATAAATGCCAATGGTCCCAAAAAAGTGTCAAAATGGTCCGACATGTCCGCTGAAATATCGCAGTACTGCAAAAAATCGCAGATCGCCGCCATTTTTAGTAAAAAATAAAAAAAAAATAAAAACCCCAAAAATGAATTCTCATCATCCGTAAACGCGGCCACTTTTGCGCAAACCAATCAATAAACGCCGATTGCGATTTTTTTTATCGCAAATATGAGGAAGAATATAAATCGGCCAAAAACGGTGAAAAAAAATGTTTTCTTATATTTTTTTTTTGGATTTGTATTCTAGCAAAAAGTAAGAAATTTGGGTTTTTTTGCAAAATTGTCGCTCTTCTTTTGTTTATAGCGGCGATCAGAAATGACGCAGAGGTGATCAAATACCACCAAAAGAAAGCTCTGTTTGTGGGAAAAAAAGGACGCAAATTTCGTTTGGGTACAACGTCGCACGACCGCACAATTGTCAGTTAAAGCGACGCAGCGCCGAATCGCAAAAAGGGCTCCGGTCCTAAAGCTGGAAATCCTTCCGGGGCTGAAGTGGTTAAGCTATGACAAAACAAAACGCTGGAAGCTGATTGGTTTCTATGCAGAGTTGCAGCAGATTTTACACTCTCCAATTTTAGCAAATCAACCCCATAGTCTCTTTCATCATTAAAAATACCTTCATAGGAAATTCTTTGTACTTGTCTCCTCTGGATGTGACTTCTTTAGTAAATCACACCCAGATATGTGTGTCAGGAAGGATGGAACGCCTTTGATGAATATATTGATTATCTGAAATCCCCCTAGGTTGATATTGCACATCCACATATCATGTTCAAGGCCAATGTGAAAACTAAGCCTAGATCTGTCCTACAGAAGGTTCTGTGTGTATTGCATCCTTTAGCCACTAGTGGTACATGAACCCCAGAGGGTAGGTGAAGGGAAGCTTCCGTCCATTAAAGTAAGTAGTTATTTAAACTGTTACTAAACCCAGAACCTGCATTCACTATATCTGGTCTCCCACAGTACACAGAACATGGAAATGCAATAGGTTTAGTAAATATAAACTGATAAATACCTTTTATCATCAGCTGTATATTGCAGTTAAAGCAATCTTGTGACTTGTGTTGATCACTTGTAGGAGGAGTTTTCATTTCTCCCACGATTGTTGTATCAGCCTTCAAGACCCCTGATCCCCTGTCTGGACAGTGCTGATTGGCCCTGTACTGATCACATGCACCCTCCCAAGAACAAAAAAAAAAAACTCTCCAGCAACACATACCAAACTGAGCAGCCTGAATCTAATATTAGGTAGGGATGCACCGAAATTTCAGCCGCCGAAAATTATCGGCATTTTCGGCCAAAATATTTTTTTTCTGTATTTGCCAAAACAAAAAAAACGGTCCGATACCGAAAGGGGTCAGGGTCGCCCCCGGGTACCGTCCATTGCGGGGATATGGGTGCATCACATACCCCCGCAATGGATGCAGGAGATGAAAAGATTTACATGCTTGTAAGAGCCGCTCTATGCATGATTGTCATGTAATTACACTGAATGCAGAGAGAGAGCTGTCAGATTTTCACGCTGATGTCGGAGGTGGGCGGGACCGAACAGCTATCAAACGCCAGCCATTGGGATAGGGGCTGGGCGGGTGTTTGATAGCTGTTCGGTCCCACCCACCTCCGGTCTCAGTGTGAAGATCTGACAGCTTGTGTCTCTCTCTCTCTGCATTCAGTGTAATTACATGACACTTTCATGCACAGAGCAGCTCTTAAGCCTCGTTCACATGATGTGACGGTTGTACGACTGGACGTCCAAAATCGTATGTTGGCTGTTGAGTTTCGCATACTGACGTGTGTGTACAGAGAAGTTGGCCCAACTTCTCTGTCCACACGATACAACGGTCGTACGACCGCTTGTTGTACAACCAAAGTTTTCTAGTTTGCTCATCCAACTTCTGCTGTACGACCGCCGCACGTCGGTTGTTCTAATCTTGCGTACTAACGGTCGGATGATCGTACAACAAGCAGTCATACGACCGTCGCAACGTGTGTACGAGGCTTTTCCAAGCTGTGCGATCTGTGCAATGTAAATCTTCTCATCTCTTCTGCCAGTGCCAATCAGTGCCACCTCATCTCCCCTGACAGTGCCAATCAGGGCCACCTATTAGTGTCAATTAGTGCTTCAAATCAGTCGACTTATCAGTGCTGCCTGTCAGTGTCCAGGCACAGGTAGGCTGCATATGACAATTGTATATAAAAATATAAATTTTTTTTAAAAACTGCCATTTTTGGTTTCAGTTTTCAGCTTAGTGCATTTTAGGATTCGGTGCACCACTAATATTAGGTTATTTTTTGGAGTCTGTGGAAGAAGGCGATGATCAGAGAAGACAGGATCGAACAGCCTTTTACACAATGCAGAGGATTAACCCCTTAGGTTCCACACTAAGGGCTATAACAGGCATGCTTTACTGCATATACAGACTGATTTTATTGTTCTGGTTTAAGTAATACTTAGACCCCTTTCACACTTGTTCAACTTGAAAGTCGCGAGATTTTACCACAAATTTTTGCCACGACTTGAAGCAATGCCTGTGTAATCCTGAGGTCTATGGACCTTGTCGGACCAAAGTAGTGCAGGGACTACTTTGAAGTCACTGCTACTTGAAGTCGCACAGATATGAATGGTACTCATTAAAAATCATGGGGTAAGACTTGTCATGTGACTTTGCAGTCCCAAGTCGCAGGACAAGTCGCACAATTGTGAAAGAGGCTTTGATTATGTCAATATTTTGATTGTCAAAGTATATTGTTGTTTTATATTGTAGGCCTGTAATTCTTGGGAATAACTCACTTAAATCTGTCCAAACAAGAGTCTAGTAGACATCTCGGGTATGATAAAGTTTGAAACACAAAATCATAAATAATTATAAAAACTAATAATATAATACATTTAATTCAATAATGTAATCAAGCCGAAAACACTGACATTTGTCCAAACAAGGGTGCAATATTACTAGTCACTGTAATACTAGACACTGCATATTGGTTTAGTAAACTTCCCGCGTATGATACATTTTGAAAGATGGGACGGCACAAAGTCCGACGTCACAATCAGGACAATAGAACCTGGTTTCCTTTCGGCTTTTCTTTCCATTATCATCTCGCTTTGAGTAACAAACCACGCACATCCTTATTGGTGCTGACTTTTTCCTTGGTTTGTGGGATGTAGTCCATGAAGTGATGACCAGTCAGGCGTTCCGGGTTGACAATGCCAACAGCATGGTGTCCTGGTGGTTCACAAAGATACGTTCTGCAACTTTCCAAATAAAGTCAGAATGAATCACAGGCTTGTCACTCTTTTTTAACCGGTTCCACACTGCGCGCAGTATATTTTGCGGCAGTGTGGACGCGTACAGCGAATCGCCGTAAATAGACGCGATCGTGGGCACAGCTAGGGGGTGCGCGTCCCCAGCGTGGTCGCAGTGGTCCCATTCGTTGCAGGACCATTCAGTCAACAGGATAAGACCTATGGATTTTGGTCTATTCCTGTTGATCGTCCGGCGAATGGAATTCCTTCCCCTGCCTGTGAAATATAAACACAGGCAGGGGAAGTGATGTCATCTCTCCTCTCTGCTTTCTTTTCCGTTGCAGAGAGGAGAGAGAGACATCTAAAAACGTGAGTTGCACCAACAGCACACTGACACCAGGTCACATAGGCACATGTAACCCTTTGATCGCCCCCCAGTTAACCCCTTCACTCCCTGTCACAGTGTCATATAGTGCAGTGATCTGATTTATACTGATCGCTGTACTTGTGACCCCTGTGACACTAAATCAGTGTTAGGTTAGGTTACTAATAGGCCTAGGTAGGTGTAAATACCCCCCTTGCCCCCCCCAATAAAGATTTTAACCCCTTGATTGCCCCCTGTCACCTGTGATCACCGTATAAAAGTCAGCTAGATAGATTTTTTTTTCTCCATCTGATTACCCGCCGTAAATTATTTTATTTACCTTTTATAGGTTTTAATCCCTGATCACCCGGCGGTGAGCCCAGTTAGGTTTTAGCGTGCGTTAGGGTCAGCATAAACCCCAGGCGGGCCACTTAGGTACTCTGACATGCACACACACATTAGATAGGTGTTAGATACTATTGCAGTATCTGATCAGATCAATATCTGCGATCTGATCAGATAAATATTAGCTTTCCCCTTAGATTAGTGTTCTAAAAAAACGCAGCTTTAGTGGGATCAGTCCAGATAACTGCTAGCACCTGCGTTTAGCCTCTCTGCCCAGCCCAGCCCACCCAAGTGCAGGATCAATAGATCGCCGTCACTTACAAAACACAACACACATATCTGCAGCCTTCGCAGAGATCACGCCCGATCCCTGCAAATTCTGACAGTGATTTTGGTAGCGACTTGACACAGGCTCTAACAACCTGGTGCAGTTTTTGCCTGTGAGTCTCACTAGTGTACCTATAAATTTAGAGGCCATGTCTAATTCGAGGTACACTAGTGATGAGGCCTATGCGATTGTGAGTATGACAGATGAGAGCGATGGGGACTCACTGTCAGATTCAGACTCGCCAATCGAGTTAGTATTCGACAGCGGCTCCATGACAGATAGCTCTGACGACTGGGTGGTCCCTGCTAAGGTCAGGCATACCAGATCCCGTTTAGCTGTCGCTGAGGTGCAAGAACCGCAGGGCTCTCGTATGGAGCAGAGAGCCAGTACTAGCGCCGCTACTCCTTCTGGTGACCTGGCAAGCACCAGCAAGCACCAGCGGCCTAGTACATCCTGGTCATACAACCAGCACTGCAGTAACACTTGGTGATATGGCAAGCCCCATAAGTGCAGTTCAAGCTGGTGTGGCTAGCACAAATAATGCCCCGCAGCCACGAAGACGAATAACACAGGCCCGCAGAGCCCATAGTGCCCTTGCTGACGCGCTTGCAAACCCTGATTGGCAACCCACCACTGATGCAGTGCCCGTACTTCCCCCCATTCACTGCCCAACCCGGAATTCAGGTGAATAGAGTTGATTTTAGGGCCATTGATTTTTTTTTTTGCTGTATTTCACCGAAGATCTCTATAGATTTATTGTGGACCAAAGCAATTTATATGCTGGTCAATACATCGCCGCTAATCCCCATTTGTCACTTGCCAAAAATTGGAAACCAATTACGGTTTCCGAATTTAAGACCTTTCTGGGCCTTACCCTCAACATGGGCATACATAAACTACCTGAATTGCGGTTATATTGGTCCACTGACTCAATTCATCACATATATGTCTAATCTGCTTCCATGGCCAGGACATGATATGAGCAGATTCTGCGGTTCATGCACTTCAGTGACAATCAACTCGATCGTCCATATGGAAACCCTGAATTTGACCGGATCTACAAAATTCGGCCCCTCATAAACCACTTCAACCAGACGTTCGCAGCACATTTTATTCCCAACCAAGTTGTGTGCGTGGACGAGTCCCTGATTTAATTTGATCGCCGTCTTGTTTTCAAACAGTACGTCCCCAACAAGCGTGCCAGATACGGGGTCAAGCTGTATAAGCTCTGTGACAGGGCCACAGGCTATACATGTAGTTATATGGTTTATGAGGGCCAAGATAACCACGTAGAGCCGGAAGGATGCCCAGACTACATGGGGAGTGCTGGCAAAATTGTGTGGAGCTTGGTGTCACCCTTATTCAGAAAGGGATACCATTTGTACGTGGACAATTACTACACAAGCGTGCCACTTTTTAGTCGCTTACTTGACCACCAAATTGGCGCATGTGGCACCATGCGACCTAATTGCCAGGTCTTTTCCCAACAGCTGGTAGATTCCCAACTTAGTCGGGGGGAGAGAGCCTGCTTGAGATGTGGTAATTTGCTTGCGATGAAGTGGAGGGATACAAAGAATGTTTTTGTTCTTTCCCCCCTTCATGCAAACACGGCTGTCCAAATTAGAACGGCGACTGGTGTTGTGGAGAAACCCCTCTGTGTCCACCAATATAACCTTAATATGGGAGGGGTGGACCTCAATGACCAGTTATTGGCGCCGTACTTAATTGCCCGTAAGTCCAGGCGCTGGTACAAAAAAGTGTCTGTTTACTTATTTGAATTGGCTTTGCTGAACTCTTTTGTGCTACACAAAGCATCAGGACAGACTGGACCTCTCCTGCAATTCCAGGAAGAGATCATCAGAGCCCTTCTATATCCAGATGGCTCTGCACCCCATGTTCCAAATCCTCATGCCGGCTGCATGGACGGCATTATCCACATGCCATCCCTGGTACCCCTACCCAATGATACCCCCAAAAAAGATGTGTCTGCCAACGAAATGGATACAGGCGTGACACCCGATATTATTGCCCCAGCTGTTTGGACCAGCCTGGTGTCTGCATCGGTCACTGTTTCGAGCGCTACCATTCATTAGTTGAGTATTAGCGTAGGGAACAGCACTACACAGAAACAGGAAACACTTTCACAGGGTCTCCGAAGATGTCACCGCATTTTTGGAGACCCTAACCTTTACTGTTCATTGTTATAAAAAAAAAAAGCGTACCAAAAAAAAAAAAGTTATATAAATCAAAAAATTTAAAAAAATAAAAATCCAAAACAGTTGTACCTTTCTTGTTTTTCTATCTCCATTTTCTCTCTATTCTCTTTTTATTGCTCTCTCTATTGTTGTTTATGCATGTCTGTAGTGTTTTGTTGCGGTTTATTTTAGTGTTTTTTTTTTTGCAGGTATGCAATGTTTTTATGTAACATTTAATTATTTTTTTATTCTTAGCAGGAATATTATTTTTTTATATGTTACTGTTTTTATTAATCTTTATTTAATTTTCAGGTACGCCAGCTGCAGCGCTGATTTATTTAGGGTGACAGCAATAGCGTTTGCTCCCACCATATATAAAGCAGCGACTCCAGCGCTGTTGGAGGTGATTTCACCACCACAGTTAAAAAAAGAGCAAGTATAACAGAGCATATGGGCAGTAGTTGGAAATTGAGGTGGATTGCCCCTATGCTCCGGTATATTTTTTTTAAAAAGTGGCTATGCCCACCATTAGAAGTGGGAGGATGAAGGGAGGTTTTCTAATGTTTTTTTTCATGAAAAAAAGAACATTACAATATATGCCCAACAAGGACCAGCTACATACTACTATTGTTGCTGGTCTTCTCAGGCTCTCCTGTCCTACCGGGAAAGTTATAGAACTCGAGTGAAATAATAAATAGAACAATTCATCAGAAGTCCCCCCTTGAAGCTCAAGGGTGACATAACCACATAGTTGTTGCGACAGGGAGGGGGGGAAGGAGAGCTCGCCAAACTGATCCTAGGTCAATTGCACAGAGGGGAGCCCGTGGGGAACCTTATATACCCCAAAAAACATGTTTCCCGCCCGAGTTACACGTGCTTTGTCCGCTCAAAAACCCGTGTTTCCCGCCTGCTATACACGTGAGGTTCTCCACAGGATTTAAAGGTACAGTAACAAATATATATATATATATATATTTTTTTAAAATTTAGAACTTTATTTCACTTAAAATTATGTTGTGTCCGCCACAATCCCATGTCATGGGTACTATATTTAAGTACCCATTCTTCCATGGGAATGTAGGAAGCATATTTATATTAAAGATATACAATTCAATAAAAGAAAAAACAGACACAGCAATGTTGGATAACATTTGGCCGCGGCACCTTTATTGGTATTAAAATTAATTAATTCATAAACCATAAATAATAATTAAATTCATTAAATACTCAAAATCTGATATAAATTCTAAATACATATAATAAATTACCACTCAATTATAGAACTCGAGTAAAATAATAAATAGAACAATTCATCAGAAGTCCCCAACAGCCGATTTTGTTGATAAAAAAAAACAGTCTACCCCAACACCGCGGCCTTTTCAATGCTGTTCTGAATGCCTACATTAAAAAATGTCTAGACCGACATCTGACAAGTGAACACCGTCCTGTCGGTAAAGACCCAAAAGACCACCCTCCAATTCCGGATGTCGAAATGAAAAGCTATGTAAAGAGGGCATAAACTTCTGAATTGAATGATTAACCCATTTCCTTATTTTTTCAAGTGGTTTACCTTCCCCGGAAGATAACCATGTAAGGCGTGGAATTATTTTGGAAAAAACTATCTTACAACCTGGAAAAAACAAGTGTAACCTATGCAAATCCCTTTTTATCATGAACATCAAATCTAATGTTTTCTCCCTCCCTATGTCATTACCACCCGAATGGATTATTAGGATAGACGGTAAAGGCCAAGCCTTAGATAGATTACAAAATAAGCAGAAAAAGATCAGTCCATCGAAGACCTCAAATGCCCTTCCATAGGATTTGAAAAGAATCGACAGGGAAAGAGAGATTAGAAGTATAGCAGCAACGCTGACCTGCCCTTCTGTGAGCCCAAGGAATAAATGAATGTCCAATTATCCATATTTAACACTTGGAACCTAAAGGAAATCAAAGAGATAAGTTAATATATACATATAAACCAAATCTATTGGAATCCCACCTCCCTAATCTCATAATAGTGGCACCATCAAGGCCCAATCTAGCAGCTTCTGTGGCGGCTCCGATCCGAAAAGAGTGGGAAGAAATTTTAAATTGGGACAAGCCTAAATGGGAGATACATTTATTGAAAATGGAAGAAAATTTAAACTTCGTTAAAGGCGAGGAATCCAAATGAATAAAAAAAATTACAAAAACAATTGGGCCTAATGGACAAATATTTCTGTAAAACGATATATGGACAAATGATGGAGTCGCCACAAGAGTGTAAAGAGAGCCAATGACCCATACCTGCCTGGTCTGTTTTTGACCTAGAAATAGACACATCTTCATATTTCAGACCTGAATTCCCAAGCTTGTTGGTAGGGACCAGCTCCGAGATACGAAGTGCGGCAAAGAATATAACAATGAAGGCTGACTGAAAAAGTAAAGCTTCAAAATCCGAAAAACAAATAACATTACTAGCCAGACATATTTTCTTTAAAATATCAAATGATATTGGTCTTCGACTATCGGGGTAAAATGTAACCTCTTGTACCATTTGAGAGCCTGACGGACTGAAAAATAACTATTAGAAGCAGGCAAATTATGTAATTTAAAAATACCAACCAGGATTTTATTAATGTGACTGAAAGACAATACCGATTGAAAAAGAGAGCAAAGGAATGCTAACACAGTTTGTTCCGTAGGTGAGTAACTGTCAAAACCCAACTCAAGGTTAAACAATAGCCACCTCTGCCATCCGATGAATAATCGATCCATGTTTTAGGGGCAACTGAATTCTGAATAGCTGTGAAAATCGGGTTCAGATCAAATCCTAGAGATGACTGGGGCAGACATGGCCAACCGGATCCACCTCTGGCAAAAGTTGTCTGAAACTATTGATCTGAAATCGAGATAATGCATCAGCGACCAAATTAAGTTTACCTGGTATAAACTTTGCCTTAACCCAAATATTCAATTTCAGACATAATAAAACAAAATATCTCAGAATCCTTAGAGAAAAAATAGACCTGGAAGTAGAGCTGCACAATTAATCGTATTAAAATCGTGATCTCGATCCACCCCCCTGCGATCTCCATCAGGCATTACCGAGATTTTTAGTGCAGTTAATGGGGTCCGACTTGCGGGGCGACTCAGCATGATTTGACTGTAATAAAAGTCAATACAAGTCGCCTGAAGTCTTTTCTAAGTCAGAGTGACCTAAGTCTCTGGGGAGACTGCCAAGTCTGGGCAGAGAGCCAAGTTCTGAGTCATGTTGATAAAGACGCTAGAAGAGATACAAAGTAAATACTTCAAAGCAATGTTCTGTATAGAAGATGTTCAGTTTAACCATTTAAAAACAAAATATTTTCTGATTTTGCTGCTTACAAATAAAAATCCAGTATTTTGTGCTAGAAAATGACTTAGAACCCCCAAACATTATATATATTTTTTAAGCAGAGACCCTAGAGAATAAGATGGCAGTTGTTGCAATATTTTATGTCACACGGTATTTGCGCAGCGGTCTTTCAAACTCAATTTTTTTGGAAAAATTACCCTTTCAAAAAACTAAACAGCGCTGTTAGCCCAATTTTTTGTATATGTAATGTTACGCCGCGAGAATCGTGAGAGAATCGTGATCTTTATTCTAAGCAAAAAAATCGTGATTCTCATTTTGGCCAGAATTATGCAGCTCTACCTGGAAGAAAGACAATTTATTGCAAATAAAACTCCTTTTTTATCTGAATGAATGATAATCCTTTTGTTAGCAAAAAACTCCCCCCACAACTCAAAGGCTACCACTATGGGAAATAATTCTAATAGTACTATGTTCTTCTTAGCTTTATTAGAAACCCACAGTGGAGGCCAAGAGCCACAGCATCAGTGTGTATGCCATATTGCTGCAAAACCGAGAGATCCTGCTGCATCCGTAAATAACTCTAGATCTGCAGAAAAAACGAATTCTTCCTGAAACATTGAACGCCCATTATAGTCTGACAAAAATTGTGACCAAACCAATAGGTCATCTTTCATGTCAGTAGTTACTCCTACATGAGAAAAGGGGGATTTTAAACCAGACATAGCCAGAGACATTCTTCTGGAGAAGATTCTACCTACTGGCACATGATCCTGGAAGCAAAGGCCAATAAGCCCAGAAAAGATTGAAGCTCCTTTAATAGAACTTTTTACCTTAGAAGAAAAAAGGCTATTAAGGATTGCAGCCTACTAATCTTCTCTAAAGGAAGCTGATATTGAAACAAAACCGAATTTATTTCAATACCCAAAAATTCAATAGTCGGAGATGGCAAAACCGTTTTCTCGGCAGCAATTGGAATCCCAAAATATTCACTAACAAGGGGAGTGAGGAGGACCGATAATAAGAAAATCATCTAAATAATGGATTATTCCCCCACATCCGGCCTCATATTCAATTACCCATTGCAAAAATTTTGCAAAAAATTCCAAAATACTGACATGAGAGCGAGCAGCCCATGGGCCTGCACATATCGTAAAAAAACAATCCTTCAAAACAAAAACCTAAAGAACTAAACGACTTAGGAGCAATTGGGAGTAATCGAAAAGCCAATCAGATATCGGCTTTCCAAAGCAATGCACCCCTTCCAAATTCTTTTATTAACTGAATCGCATTATCAAAGGAGGTATACTTGACAGAAGACAAAGAATGATCAATTTCATCATTCAAACAACCTCCTTTCGGGTATGAGAGATGATGAATAAGACAAAAAGAATTTGGTTCTTTCTTTGGAACTATACCAAGAGGAGAAATCCTAACATTTTTCAAAGGAGCTGACGTAAAAGGGCCTGGAACTCATCCTGCAGTCATTTCCTTAATTATTTTTTCTCTAACTACTTGACTATAAGAACCTACAGATTTTAAATTTTTAACTACTTTACAACCTACACCAGAAAATTCCGGAAGATTAAAACCTACTGAGAAACCATTAATTAGGATTTGCGCTTTCTCCTTGTCTGGGTACAGACATAACCAATGATGCATGTTTTCCAATCTCACCAGTGTGAAAGCTTTTCTGGTTGTCGTTCCGAAATGACTGTGCCATGAGGGTTTTTTTTAAAACATTTTTATACCGGATGAGTACCAAAGCAAAAAGAACATTCATGCCTATAAAGGCATGAACTTGACCACTTGCACTGAGCTTCATTAAAAGCATAACACAATCTTTTTTTATACATAGGAGAAAGGCCAGAATTAACAGGCTGTTGTTTGGAGAAAACCGCCTTCTGGGGAAGGATAAGGTTTAACCATAAACCAACATCCTTCATACCCCATTTAAGGTTAGGATATACCGACAATTTCTGGCGAAAGGATTCATTGTAATTACACCAACCCCATCCTCCAAAATTCCTATAAGCCTCCAAAATATGCTCTAAATGCTGAAATAGACCACTACATTTTTCAGGGAACTTTTCTCCCATAACAGCTGAAAAAATACAAAATGCTTGTAACCAATTGTGAAAAGATCTAGGAGAATTACGGCGCTTAATATCATCCATCTAATGACTCGTCAGATTTTTTATCAATCTTGGAAAATTCTTTGCTACTGGGAAGTAAAGAAAATAAATCAATAAAATCCCCTTTCCATATTTTTTCTTTTGTAGAAGAGGATAAATGAAAACCAAGTGGGGATATTTCACATGGCATTGCTTCCTTGTAGCAAGATGATGGAATAAAAGTATTAGCATTAACTAAAGAAACATCAGGATCAACTGAATTAATACTAACTGCAGTAGAATTAGGAGGAACAGCAGATGATTGAGCTCTTGACATAGGATTAGACCACACAGCAGGAGATGCAGGCATAGCTATGCCTAATGCTTCTGAAAACCTAGAAAGGGAAGAAATAATGTTAATGAGAGTCTGTTGCTGAGGTAACTCACCATCCTGAAGAGGAACAGCGATGGCAGTCTCCTGCGAATTGTCTTCCAGAGCCGACCTGTTTGCTGGGGTGGACACAGCTGGGGCTACTGGCCTCTGAACAGCCGTCGCAGTATCCAGCCTTGCCGGCCTAGACACACGCGCTGTTGTTCCCCTGGAGACATCCCAGCTTCATGGGCTTGCGGGCGCTCCGATGTGGGGTGCACTTCAGGCACGGGTTCCAGAGCTTCTTCAGCCGCCGACAGGCACTTCAGCGGCCACTCTTCTCCTCCTTCCGCAGCCGCTCTTTCCAGCACACAGTGAACCAGGGTCTTCACGACCTATTCACAGCCGGCGAGCTCCCGTATTATAGCTCAGTATTACAGCCTATGGAGCTCGCCAAACTGATCCTAGGTCAACTGCACAGAGGGGAGCCCATGGAGAACCTTATATACCCCAAAAAACATGTTTCCCATCCGAGTTACACGTGCTTTGCCTGCTCAAAAACCTGTGTTTCCCACCTGCTATGCACATGAGGTTCTCCACAGGATATAAAGGTACAGTAACAATTTTTTTTTTTAATTTAAAACTTTATTTCACTTAAAATTATGTTGTGGCCGCCACAATCCCATGTCATGGGTACTATATTTAAGTCCCCATTCTTCCATTCTGCTGCTTCTCCTGAGTTCTGGGATATCCCATGTGTTAGACTTTTTGTGAGTCTATCCGTGTACGGGACCCCGAAATCCAATCACCTCCTTCAGGATTTCTAAGGACGAAAATTTATGCCTTCACCCCATACTACCTATCCAGGTTTCGGGGGCCATGAAATGCCCAGATAGCAAAAAAGAAAAACGAAATTACCCCATTTTGGAAAGTAGACACCCCAAGCTATCTGCTGAGAGGCACGTACCTGGCGGTGGAGTCTGTCTTGTGCAGGAAGCAACCACTCTTGCAGCCCTGGTTCGAGGGTCCCCGGTAGAGCAGACAGGGAGCCCAGGAGCTCAGGGGGGCACGAGGGCTGGACAGGATCCCTGGTGGTGATAAGGATGGTCCGGTGCAGCTCGTGCAGGTAGCGGATGGTCGTACAGGCCGAGTAGGTAACAGGCAGGCAATGCGGTACAAAGGGAGCAGGCAAATTGGTTGTCAGGTGCAGGCAAGGTCGTCAACAGGCTGGCAGCAGAAGTACAAGAGGATCAGGCAGAAGAGTGGTCGTGGGCAAGCTGGGGGTCGGTGCAGGCAGAAATCAACAAGGTCTAGGTCAAGCCGGGTCTCAGGATCAGATGAACAGGAAATCAGGTAGCTCAGAAACACTCACACGCTGTAGAACGGACAGCACTTGATGCAGGAAGTACACTTGTTTAAATAGGGCTGCCCAGCCCCGCCTCCTCCGGGAGCGCGAGGAAACAACAATCAAATGCAAAAAACCCTCAGCACAGTCTTCTAACACATGTTGAGTCCATGGAATATTTTATATTTTTTCCACAAGTTTCGGGGAAATGACAATTTTTATAATTTTTTTTTTTTTCACAAAGTTGTCACTGAAATGATATATTGCTCACACATGCCATGGGTATATGTGCAATTACACCCCAAAATACATTCTGCTGCTTCTCCTGAGTATTGGGATACCGCATGTGTGAGACTTTTTGGGAGCCTATCCACGTACGGGACCCCGAAAAACAATCACTGCCTTCAGGCTTTGTAAGGGCATAAAATGGTGATTTTACTCTTCAGTACCCATCACGTTTTTGGAGGCCCTGAAATATCAAGGTAGCACAAAACTCCCCAAATGACTAAATTTTGGAAAGTAGACACCCAAAGGTATTTGCTCATATATGTGGTATCCCCGTATTCAGAATAAGCAGCAGAATGTATTTTGGGGTGTAATTTCACATATGCCCATGGCATGGTCAAGCAACATATCATTTAGTGACAACTTTGTGAAAAAATAAATTAATTAATTTCCCCGAAACTTGTGGCAAAATATAAAATATTTCATGGACTCAACATGCCTCTCAGCAAATAGCTTGGGGTGTCTTCTTTCCAAAATGGGGTCATTTGGGGGAGGGTTGTGCTATCTGGGCATTTCATGGCCTCCAAAACTGAGATAGGTAGTGTGGGATGAAGGCATACATTTTTGGCCTTAGAAATCCTGAAGGCAGTGATTGGTTTTTGGGGTCCCGTATGCGTATAGACTCCCAAAAAGTCTCACATATGGGGTATCCCCATACTCAGGAGATCTTCAAATAAATAATCCAAGTATTGGACTGGTGCCAAAATATTGTGCTGCAATCAAGCCAATCCAATACACCTATTCATAACATCTTCAAAGTGTATCGTATTGACATGAACTTTCACTGTATTGTTCATTTAAGCACAAGAGACTCCATTTTGCTCACGCTGCTGCAATGTGTTCTGTGGCCTTCACTTATCACACAGATACACTTTCTCCTAGAAGCTCTCACTCTCTCTCTACTCCCCCCTCCCCTCTCTATGTTTTACTTTTGCAATTATTCTATTCGCTAGCTTTTAATAATATATTTCTATTTGTTAGTTTCTAATAACAATTCACACCACCCCTTTCTTATCTATGTATAAAATATCATGTAATAATAAAAATTTTGTCAGAATGGACATTTTAAACACAGAGATTGAGTCCTGTGGATCTGTTCCTGCAATTGCAAAACTAACTTTTATTTTTAGAGTCACAACCAGAAATTTCCATAACAATAAGTGGCGAGTCATCTCAGGAGTTGGCAGAGTCTCCAGAAGGAAGCGCGCCTTGATCGGGATCATCGGGAGCGCAGACCTCTAAATGCCGGCTAGGTAAGCTGCCCTTAAGCTTGCTATATTTTCTGCCTTTCCTATGTATCCTATCTGTCTGTTCTCAAGGAAACCAGACCAATCTCGGACCTTTCTGGTTGGGTAACGTGTGTGTGTGAATGTGTTTGTGTCCCCCTTCACGGGTTGGACTGTGTGTGGATAGAGATAAACCTCTGCAGTTCCCAGCGTTGACTCCTTGTGGGCTGCCTGGGTCAGAGGCGCACGGTAGGGACAGATAAAACCCACAGAAAAGAGAAGAGACGAGGAGGGTCTCTTAGTGAGTGTTTTGTCTATTGTCATAAACCCCTTCTATCCACATAGATAAGTGGAGACTATTCTTGTAAATCTGCAGATTTGCTGTACTATTTGTTTTAGAGACAAGAGGGTATAGGCAAAGTAGAAAAAAGACTGGCCAGTCATTATGGGCATTAATTTAAATAAGGGAGTGAAGGGTAAGAGACCCTCAGAAAATGCCCAGCGCAAGATGAGCTCTAGAGAATATATGAACCGAAG
>BLSH010199629.1:987808-1000350 GCA_018402905.1 Glandirana rugosa | reverse complement strand
AAAAATGTAATTTCCCCGAAACTTGTGGCAAAATATAAAATATTCCATGGACTCAACATGCCTCTCAGCAGATAGCTTGGGGTGTCTACTTTCCAAAATGGGGTCATTTTGTTTTGTTTTTTTGCTATCTGGGCATTTCATGGCCTCCGAAACTGGATAGGTAGTGTGGGGTGAAGGCATAAATTTTCGCCCTTAGAAATCCTGAAGGCGGTGATTGGTTTTCGGGGTCCCGTACACGGATAGACTCACAAAAAGTCTCACACGTGGGGTATCCCCGTACTCAGGAGAAGCAGCAGAATGTATTTTGGGGTGTAATTCCACACATACCCATGGCATGGGTGAGCAATATATCATTTCAGTGACAACTTTGTGTATTTTTTTTATTTTTTATTTTTTTGTCATTTTTCAATCACTAATGACAAAAATATGGAATATTCCATGGACTCAACATGCCTCTCAGAAAATAGCTTGGGGTGTCTACTTTCCAAAATGGTGTCATTTGTGGGGGGTTTGAACTGTCCTGGCATTTTATGCCCAACATCACCCACTCTTCTAACCACTTAATCCACCAAGTCTTTTCTGACACTTTTTGTTTACATGAAAAAAATACTTTTTTTTTGCTAGAAAATTACTTTGAACCCCCAAACATTATATATTTTTTTAAAGCAGAGGCCCTACAGATTAAAATAGTGTGTGTTACAATTTTTATTTTAAAAAAGTATTTGCGCAGCAATTTTTCAAACGCATTTTTTGGGGAAAAAAAACACTTTTTTGAATTTTAATGCAAAAAAACACACTATTTTTCCAAAATGTTTGGCAAAATATAAAAGTTGATCTCATGCCGAGTGCATAGACACCAAACATGACATGCTTTAAAAATAACGCACACCCGCGAAGCGGTGACAAACTATATACATTTTTAAAACCCTTAAAAAGCCTTTACAGGTTACCACTTCAGATCTGCAGAGGAGGTCAACTGCTAGAATTACTGCCCTCAATCTGACGTTCACGTTGATACCTCACATGCATGGTGAAATTGTTGTTTACATACGACACGAGACTGACGCTTGCGTCCAACTATGCGCGCGTGCACAGGGCGCAAGGGTGCATTTTTTTAAATTTTTTTTTTAATTATTCATTTTGCTTTTTTATTTTATTTTTACACTGTCCCTTTCATCTTTTTTTTTTTATCATTTTTATTTTTATCACAGGGATTTTAAATATCCCCTATGATAAAAATAGGTATTTTTTTTTTTTAATTTGTGGTCTACTAAACTCTAGATCTTTCCCCAGCCCTTAAAGCAACTGACCACAGCAAAATCGGTGTGATAAAATGCTTCCCCAATTTCCCAATGGCGCTGTTTATATCTGGCGAAACCGAAGTCACAAAATTCTCATAGCCTCCGGTTTCTTAAGCCATGGAGATGATTGGAACCATTCTAGTCTTCAATCAGCTCTATGGTCAGCTGGCGGAACCACCAGCTGCATTCTCACTTTCCCCGGTGGGACAGGAGAGCCTGAGAAGACCAGCAACACACTAGTATGTCGCGGGTCCTTATTGGGCATATATAGTGTTATATAGTAAAAATGACATACCTGCTAAGAAGAAAAAAAATTGTAAAACACATCAACAATATACAGTGAGTAGATATTGCGCTCATTCAGCAGTACTTCATACATAAAGAGACGCCTCTCTCGTATGATAAGTGCACTGTCAACCAGAATAAACCATCCCAATGACACCACTTACTGCTATATTTTAATCATAGCGCCTAACATAAAAAAATACATACCTGCAAAGAAAACATTATAAAACAGTAACAAACAGGCATGCATATAAAATATTAATAGAGAAAGAACAGAGAGGTTAGAGAGAAAACGAGAGAGAGAGAAAAAAAGAAACGTACAACTGTTTTTGGTTTTTTTATTTTATATTTTTTTTGTTTTTTTTTAACTTTTTTCATTTATTTATTTTTTTTTTAACTAAAAACAAACTGGGTCCAGGTTTGGGTCTCTCAAAAATGCACTGGCATCTTTGGAGACCCTATGTCAGTGTGCCTATCGCTGTGTCTGCTGCACCCTACGCTGATAATTCACTAATGTGTGATAGCGTTCAAAACAGTCATTGATGCAGAGACCAGGCTGGTCAGGACAGGTATTGCAATAACTGCGGGTGTCACGCCTGTATCCGCGTCGTCTGCAGACACAACATCTCTTTTGGGGTGTTCTTTGGCCTGGGGTACCACGGAGGAGGCGTGGAAAGTGCCTCCCATGCAGCCGGCTAACTGCATTCACATTGTGAGGTGGGGGTACAGCACCATCTGGATACAGAAGGGCTGTGACGAACTCTTCCATGAATTTGAGGAAGGATCCTGTCAGTCCTGACGCTCTGTATAGGACATGAGCGTTCAGCAAAGCCAATTGAAAAAGGTATAGAGACACTTTTTTGTACCATCGTCTCGCTCTACGGGCAGTTAGGTATGGCGCCAGTAACTGATCATTGAGGTCCACCCCTCCCAATGATCAGTTACTGGCGCCGTACCTAAATTGCTTTGGTCCACAATAGATCTAAGCTGTATTCACGGTGATTCCGGGTTGGGCAGTGAATGGGGGAAGTACGGGCGTTGCATCAGTGGGGGTTGCCAATCAGGGTTTGCAAGCTCGTCAGGAAGGGCACTATGGGCTCTGCGGGCCTGTGTTCGTCTTCTTCGTGGCTGCGGGGCATTACTCGTGCTAGCCACACCAGCTTGTACTGCACTTATGGGACTCGCCAGGTCACCACGTAATACTGCAGTGCTGGTTCATCTACGTCCAGGGGGTACTAGGCCGCTGGTGCTCGCCAGGTCACTAGAATGGGTAGCAGCACTAGTACTGGCTCTCTGCTGCATACGAGAGCCCTGCGGTTCACGCACATCAGTGACAGCAGAACGGGGTCTGGTACGCCTGGCTCTAGCAGGGACCACAACTTCGTCGTCAGAGCTATCTGTCAGGGTGCCGCTGCTGTCTACAGGTTCATATGCTGAGCCTGATTCTGACAGTGAGTCTTCCCCATCGCTCTCATCTGTCAAACTCAGCATATTGTAGGCCTCTTCGCTAGTGTACTTGCGGCCAGACATTTTGGATTTCTAAATTTGAAAAGTACACTAGCGTGACTCACAGGCAAAAAAGCGCACCTGGTTGTCAGAGCCTGTTTCAAACGCTACCAAATTCACTGTCAGAATTCGCAGGGATCGGGCGTGATCTCTGCGAAGGCTGCAGATATGTGTGCTGTGTTTTGTAAGTGACAGCGATCTATTGATCCTGCACTTGGGTGGGCTGGGCTGGGATGGGCGGAGGGGCTAAACGCAGGTGTTAGCAGTTATCTGGGCTGATGCCGCTAACACTGCGTTTTTTAGAACCCTAATCTAGTGGGGGCGCTAATATATATCTGATCAAATCGCAGATATTGATCTGATCAGATATTACAATAATATCTAGCACCTAACTAATGTGCGTGCGTGCGTGTCAGAGTACCTCGCTAACTGACCCTGCCTGGCGTTTACACTGACCCTAACGCACACTAAAAAATAACTGGGGTCACCGCCGGGCGATCGGGGGTTAAAACCTATAAAAGGTAAATACGGCGGGTATTCTGATTGAAAAAAAAAACGATCTGGCTAGCGTCACCCGTGACACTTATACGGTGATCACAGGTGACAGGGGGCAATCAAGGGGTTAAAAACTTTATTGGGGGGGCATTTTCACCTAACTAGGCCTAGTACTAGCCTAACCTAATACTGATTTAGTGTCACAAGGGTCACAAGTACAACGATCGCTAAAAATCAGATCGCTGCACTATGTGATACTGTGACAGGGGGTGACAGGGAGTGAAAGGGTTAACTGGGGGGCGATCAAGGGGTTAAATGTGCCTATGTGACCTGGTGTCAGTGTGGTGATTGTGCAAACTCACGTTCCTGATGCTTCTTCTTCCTCTCTGAAACCGAAAAGGGCTTCAGGGAGGAAGAGGAGTGAACTTCCTCTGCCTCTGTTTACATTTACAGAGGCAGAGGAACATTTCATTGGCAGTGGCGATCTACAGAGCCAGGCCAAAAATCATTATCGAATGCCGTTGCAGCGCCCGCGCCTAGGGGGCGCTCGCGCACACGGCTCATGATCGCGGCCGCCGTCATATGACGGCGATTTGCGCTAAGCGGCCACTTTGTCGCCGTCAAATGCCGATCAGCGGGCGGGAAGTGGTTAATGGCTGTGTGTTGAGTTATTTTGAGGGGGCAGCAAATTTACACTGTTATACAAGCTGTACACTCACTACTTTACATTGTAGCCAAGTGTCATTTCTTCAGTGTTGTCACATGAAAAGATAGAATAAAATATTTACAGAAATGTGAGGGGTGTACTTACTTTTGTGAGATACTGTATATATTCATTATTATTCATTTGAATGTATTTTTTTTTTTAAATTGCATTTGAAAAACCGCTGTGCAAATACTGTGTGACATAAAAAATTGCAACAATCGTCATGTTATTCCCTAGGATCGCTTCTAAAAAACATGTATAATGTTTTTTTTTTTTTTATAGCGCTGTGAACAAGGCTTATTGTATCTTTTACATTGTTATCATGTGTCAGTAAAATGGACCAAGGACTATTGGAGTTTCCGGCTCTATCTTCTGAATTTGTGCATTTACTGATGCAAGAGAGAACATCCGAGCCAGAGCACCCTTTGTGGTTTCCTGCCTTACACCTGCTAAATGGTTACACTGCTTTGAGCGCTGTACATTTTTTTTTCCTATAATGTTTGGGGGTTCTAAGTAACTTTCTAGCAAAAAATGCTGATTTAGGCCTCATACACACGAGCGTAGCTTAAAAAATAAACAAAACGTTGGGCCCGACATCAGGGAAAAAATCAGCGTTTTTCGGCGTTATGCATTGGCGGCGTTAGTGAGCACTAGTGAGCGTCAGCGTCAATAGGCGTTTTCTTTAACCACTTCAGATCCGCGCTATTGCCAAAATACGGCTCCAGCGCGGATCTGAAATGCCGGGAGGACGTCCATGGACGTCCTCCACTGCGCATGCCCCAGCGCGCCCCCTGGCGGCAGCGGCGGCGCGCGCGAGCGTGCCCGCGGGTCGGGCGGACTCTATGTCCGCCCGAGACCCGCCGATCACATTTAGGAGCCTCAGAACGGGGAACCGCCGTTGTAAACACGGCGGTTCCCCGTTCTGTGACAGGGGACATGACAGATCTACTGATCCCTGTCACTGGGATCAGTTAGATCTGTTATGTCCCGACCAGCCCTGCCCCCCCACAGTTAGAACACACCCAGGGAACATTTATTAACCCCTTCACTGCCCCCTGCTGGTTAACCCCTTCAATGCCAATGACATTTATACAGTAATCAGTGGACATTTAAATTTCTGATCGCTGTATAAATGTCATTGGTCCCAAAAATGTGTAAAAAATGTCCGACATGTCCCCCCCAATATCGCAGTCCCGATAAAAATCGCAGATCGCCGCCATTACTAGTAAAAAAAAAATAATAATAATAAAAACGCCATAAATCAATTCCCAGTTTGTAGATGCGATAACTTTTGCGCAAACCAATCAATATACACCGATTGCGATTTTTTTTTTACCAAAAATATGTAGAAGAATATAAATCGGCCAAAACTGATGAATAATTTTTTTAATGGATTTGTACTTTAGCAAAAAGTAAAAAATATTGTTCTTTTTTGCAAAATTGTCGCTCATTTTTTGTTTATAGCGGCGATCAGAAATGACGCAGAGGTGATCAAATACCACCAAAAGAAAGCTCTTTTTGTGGGAAAAAAAGGACGCAAATTTTATTCGGGTACAAAGTCGCACGACCGCGCAATTGTCATTCAAAATGCGACAGCGCTGAAAGCCAAAAATTGGTCTGGGCAGGAGGGGGGGTTTAAGTGCCCGGTAAGGAAGGGGTTAAAAAAATCAGCCCTCTGCTATTTGTCAACCTGAAAACGTAGGCGTCAAAAAACGGCGGTTAACGCCGGTATGGCGTTAGTGAGCGTTTTGCGGCGTCGGCGTCAAAAAACACCAAAACGTTACAGCCTCAGAACGCGCTGGCCGCGGGTTCTAGTTACAGCTCACTAACGCCGACGCCCTCTACAGCTCAAAAACATTGGCGTTTTTATGGGGCCATTAACTAACATGGAGAGCTGCAAAAGACGGCAGAAAACGCCGGCGTCAAAAAACGTCCGTGTGTATGAGGCCTTAAACTTGTAAACAAAAGGTGCTAGAAAAAGCTTGGTCGGCAAGTGGTTAACATAATGCAGTTAATGCACATTATCTCTTCCAGTGCCAAGGATATATACACTGTAAGTGCGACACGCTCTCAGAGGATGGGCTCATGGGCAGCACAGTGGTGCAATGGATAGCACTTTTGCCTAGCAGCAAAAGGGTCGCTGGTTCGAATCCCAACCTTGACACTACCTGCCTGGAGTTTGGATGTTCTCCCTGTGCCTGCGTGTGTCTCCTCCAGGTACTTCGGTTTCCTCCCACACTCCAAAGACATGCTGGTAGGTTAATTACCGTATTTTCCGCCGTATAAGACGCTCCGGAATATAAGACGCACCCAATTTTAAAGGAGGAAAATCTAGAAAAAAAAGATTCTGAACCAAATACTGTAGTAAAATATTTTATATCAACTGTATAAAGTTAACAGCAGTTTAACCACTTACCAACCGGAAGGTTTTCCAGCTTTAGGACCAGAGCACTTTTTGCGATTCGGCGCTGCGTCGCTTTAACTGACAATTGCGCGGTCGTGCGACATTGCACCCAAACAAAATTTGCGTTCTTTTTTCCCCACAAATAGAGCTTTCTTTTGGTGGTATTTGATCGCCACTGCGTCATTTCTGATAACCGCTATAAACAAAAGAAGAGCGACCATTTTGCAAAAAAACCCAAATTTCTTACTTTTTGCTAAAATTCAAATCCAAAAAAAAATATAAAAAAACATTTTTTTTCACCATTTTTGGCCGATTTATATTCTTCCTCATATTTGTGATAGAAAAAATCACAATCGGCGTTTATTGATTGGTTTGCGCAAAAGTGGCCGCGTTTACGGATGGTGAGAACTCATTTCTAGTAATGGTAGCGATCTGCGATTTTTAGCGGTACTGCGATATTGCAGCGGACATGTCGGACATTTTTGACACTTTTTTGGGACCAATGACATTTATTCAGCAATCAGAAATTTAAATGTCCACTGATTACTGTATAAATGTCATTGGCAGTGAAGGGGTTAACCTGGGGGGGAGAGCTAGGGGTTAACTGTGTTCCCTGGGTGTGTTCTTACTGTGGGGGGGTTGGGCTAACATGGGCATGAGAGATCTAACTGATCCCAGTGACAGGGATCAGTAGATCTCTCATGCCCCTACTAACAGAGCGGGGAACCGCCGTGTTTACATCGGCGGTTCCCCGTTCTTTCCCTGTAGCTGCTCATCGCGGCTCGCTGGCGGACATCGGGTCCCCAGGAGTGCGGCGGGTGCGCCCCCTGGTGGCTGATTGCAGATCGCCGCTTATTTACGGCGATTCGCGCTCAGCATCCCGACTGCCGCCGTGAAAACACGGCGCGCGGTCGGGAAGTAGTTAAGAACAATTTTATGTCAACCATGTAACATATTAAGAACTATCTTTACTCTCATTAACAGTCAGTAAACAATGAAAGTAACAAAAATAAGGCTGTAATGTTTTTATTCGAACCCCAATAATTCCTCTTCTTCGCTGCTATCAGAAATGAGGAAGGACAGATCCACGCTGTCATTGTCATCACTTTCTTCCTCACTGGTGTCAAAGAAGACGTTGTCTTCTGTTCCATCCAAGGCATTACTAATGCCACACTTCTTGAAGGATTTTACAACAATGTCCTCTTTCACGGAGTCCCATGACCTTTTAACCCATTCACACACTTGTGTGATAGTGGGCCTCTTCATCCGCCCAGTAGATGTCAGATCATCAGGGCCGATCCTAGGGTCACAGACGCCTGGGTGCAGAAATATTTCTGGCGCCCCCACATGGGCGTGGTTATCTTGCTAACCCCTCCCCTTTACAAATGTTTCCATGGCAGCGACCTAAACACAGAGATGCTGCCCTAAGGAGTCTGTTATCCAAATATCCTCCCACAATCTCTTAACAATAAACAATGGTCAGAGACTGCAGACATAGTACAGGAGACGGTCAGAGACTGCGGACATTGTACAGGAGATGGTCAGAGACTGCAGACATAGTACAGGAGATGGTCAGAGACTGCGGACATGGTACAGGAGATGGTCAGAGACTGCAGAAATGATACAGGAGATGGTCAGAGAGTGCAGACATCATACAGGAGATGGTCAGAGACTGCAGGCATGATACAGGAGATAGTCAGAGAGTGCAGACATGATAAAGTAGATGGTCAGGGACTGCAGAAATGATACAAGAAATAGGCAGAGACTGCAGCAATGATACAGCTGATGGTCAGAGACTGCAGAAATGATACAGGAGATGGTCTGAGACTGCAAACATGATACAAGAGAGAGGCAGAGACTGCAGAAATGATACCGCTGATGGCCAGAGACTGCAAAAATGATAAAGCAGATGTCAGATACTGTGGAAATGATACCGCTGATGGTCAGAGACTGATCAGTGCCACCTCATTAATGTAGCCTATCAGGGCCACATCATCAATGCAGACTATCAGTGCTACTTCATCAGTGCCACCTAATTAGTGCCACCTCATCAGTGCATACCAGTACTGCCTCATCAGTGCCACTTCATCAGTACCATCAGTGCCTACCAGTGCCACCTTGTCAGTGCCTACCAGTGCCACCTCATCAGTGCCTACCAGTGCCGTCTCATAGGTGCCACCTCATCAGTGCCTACCAATGCCATCTCATCAGTGCCATCTCGTCAGTGCCCATCAGTGAAACCTCATCAATGCATACCAGTGCCACATCATCAGTGCATACCACTGTCACATCTTCAGTGCCAGCACATCAGTGTCTACCAGTGCCGTCTCATAGGTGCCACCTCATCAGTGCCTACCAGTGCCATCTCATCAGTGTATACCAGTGCCATCTCATCAGTGCATACCAGTGCCACCTCATCAGTGCATACCAGTGCCACCTCATCAGTGCATACCAGTGTCACCTCATCAGTGTATACCAGTGCCATCTCATCAGTGCATACCAGTGCCACCTCATCAGTGCATACCAGTGCCATCTCATCAGTGCATACCAGTGCCATCTCATCATTGCATACCAGTGCCACCTCATCATTGCATACCAGTGCCACCTCATCAGTGCATACCAGTGCCGTCTATCAGTGCCATCTCATCAGTGCCAGCACATCAGTGCAGTCTATTAGTGCCACCTAATGAGTACCCATGTGTGAAAAATGTTAAATCAGAAACTCAACTCCTTGTTGTGGCCATATAACTCTGTCCATTCATTTTTAAGGCAATCCCGCCCCTCCTGTGGACTACATCTCCCATAATTCTTTGCAGTACAGGAGGGAAGGGGAGGGAGGAACACTGTGCTCTGTTTCCCTCCCCTAACCTCTGTACTGTCAGGAGAGTGAAGGGAGGAGGGGCTGACATAGGAGAGGGGCGGGACGCCGGGAAAGAGCAGAGCATATGACAGAGGCAGGGGGCAGGCAGCTTCCCGGAGGGCGGCGGCCGTGAGATGAGAAGAGCCGCTCTATGCAGTGAATGAAACTCAGAGGAGGAGCGGCTTCAGCCTGCGTGCTGCTTCTAGCATCGCCGCTCCTCCTCCTCTGAGTTTCATTCACAGGACAGAGCGGCTCTTCTCATCTCACGGCTGCCGCCCTCCGGGAAGCTGCTCAGCAGGGGTCAGCGCTGCAAAAGTGGAGAGAAGGGAGAAATCTTAGTTTGGCGCCCCACAACCTGCGGCACCTGGGTGCACTGCACCCCGGGCACCCGCCCAGGATCGGCCCTGCAGATCATGGTTCCCAGCTGCCATCCAGGTTTTCCACTCCTCTCGCATCAGAACTTTGAACCAGGGACTTAACGATAGGGGTTGCAATTGCAACCGGGCCCCATGGTCCAGGGGGCCCATATGCCTCCCTTGTACACCTGAATAGGAGGGATGGCGGGGGTGGCATTTAGAGGACCCAATCTCCTCCATTTTCCTCTATCCAGTTTACTTGTCTTCTGCTGTTCCCAGGGCCCCTGTGTGCTTCCCTGGTCCCCCTGGGGCCTGCTGCAGAAGTTGTGAAAGGGCCCCAGGATCAGTGGGAAGAGGGAAGGGCCCTGGCCAGGGGTCAGGGGGCCCTTCATAATTTCTTGCACCGGGGCCCTGAAGGTTCTAGTTACGCCTCTGCTTTGAACGGTTTGTTAATGGAAACGTCCAGAGGTTGCAGCTGGCTGGTAAGACCACCAGGAATCACAGCTATTTGGGTCTTAACTTCCTTAAAGTTCTTTTTAGTAGTTTCCGTAATGTGCGATCTGAACTGGTCAAGCACCAACAAGGAAGATTTCTTCAGAAGCCCGCCAGGACGTTTGGACCACACTTTGTCAATCCACAGCCTCATGCCATTTTCGTCCATCCACCCTTTATCATGAACGTGCACGACGACTCCCCGTGGAATTGGGAATTTTTTCCTTTTAAAGATCAACATTGGAGGCAGTTTGGTACCATCTGCATAGCAGGACAGCACAACTGTGTAGTGGGTTTTCTCATGCCTGAGGTTTTTATGGTTATGGTTTTGGCTCCTTTGTTATCTACAGTTCTGTTAGATGGCACATCAAACGTTAGCGGGACTTCATCCATGTTCCCAATCTGGCTAATTTCAAAGTTATTCTTCTTCCTCGCATCAATAACAAACTTATGAAAAGACTCTTTGATTCGTATTCCTTTGGCATTTTTTGTGCAATTCTGGTTTTGGTGCGCATAGAAAGGCCAGATCTCTTCATAAATCTATAGCACCACGATGGTGATCCGGTGAAATCCTGAATGCCTTTCTCCACAGCAATGCGTTTGGCCTCATAGATTATCATTTTTGTTGAGACAGAAAGTCCATTTTGCCGGTGACATGTGATCCACTCCTTCACTTCTACCTCTAACTCTGGCCACTTTGCAGTTGGTCCACGTAAGGTGTGCTTGCTTTTATCCAACTTTTGGAGCTGATCCTCCTGTTTCCTCCACTCTCTTATCATTTTCTCAGTTGGAGGTGGCCCAAAGTTTCTCTCCGCTGCTCTGTTTCCATGCTCCTTAGCAAATTTGATTACTTCCAGCTTGAAAGCAACTTTATATGCCAGTCTCTTCTGCTTAGACATCTTGAAAAGGAGGTAACGGTAATTTTCTGCAAGAAATCCAGAAATGAAAGAACTGTCAATATTACCACACAAAGCGTAGGGGTGCGACGGATCAAAAAACTCACGGTTCCAGGCGAAACTAACCATTGCGCACGCATGGAAATCCCCGCAGCTTCCCGTTGCCGAAACCAAAAATAGAGTCACGAAAGCCATGATTCACGCCAGAATCGAAGCCATAGTCACTGATAAGCTCTCCAAGCATGAACGCATATGGACCCCATGGCTAACTCACTTCGCCCCTCTGGGCTTTGACATTGCTCGCTTTCAACCCTGAGCTTCCCTCTTTCAGCCTCACCTACCCTCTGCAGTCCCCCATGTGGGCCACTTGAGCTCCCGCGACCGGTCCTCCCTAACCCTACCACCTTCCCCCTGTCTCTCCTTTCTCTTCCTCCTATCTCTTCTTCACCTCCTCTCCCGGGGTCTATCCCACCCCCCCCCTCTTTCCTCGCCCTCTGGTTACGCTCCACCTCCTAATACATATTCTCTACTCCCCCCTCTTTCCTTCCTTTCCTATCGGAACGATAACGCTGACTCTTCTGCACCAGGACACCAACACCTCCTGGACAGGCATTTACCTGATATGATCTCAACCCCTGGCCTCAAAGGCTGGGTACCTTAGCTCACGGGAACCCACCCATCTTAACTGTCCACACTACCTTATCCTTCTCCCCATTTTTAACTTTATCTGTGTGGTTGGCGACAACCTAGTATCTCTCACTTTAACCAGCCTGTTTATATATTTCATGTTTGACTTGGATCTGTTCCTGGAACTATGAAACATCCTGTGTAATGTTGTTGTTTCTTTCTTTAATAAAAACTTTTTGAACAAAAAACTCACGGTTCGGATCGTTCCTCGGATCAGGAGTCACGTATCGGATCATTTTTCGGATCAGTAAAAAAAAAAAAAACACAACAAGACAAACATATGGTAAGTTTTGTCTTTTTGTTTAATACATCATCCACCATTGCCCCCACGTCACTTTAACATCCAGTCATCCACCATTGCCCCCACCTCACTGTAACATCCAGTCATCCACCATTGCCCCCACTCATCACTGTAATGTCCACCATTGCCCCCACTCATCACACAAGTTTTTCAAAAATAATTTCTTTCTTTGTTGTTGTAATGTGTCCTACAAAGTATCAAGGTCCTTGTCTAGGTTCAGTTTGTACTTTATATATTTGTCCGACCAATTTCA
>BLSH010199629.1:963497-987798 GCA_018402905.1 Glandirana rugosa | reverse complement strand
CACTCATCACGTAATGTCCACCATTGCCCCCCACTCGTCATCACCATCACTGTTCCAGTGCAACATTGCCCCCACACTAATAATAATAGCCAGTAGTTTAACATTGCCCCCACACTAGTAATAATAGCCAGTAACATTGCCCCCACATTAGTAATAATAGCCAGTAACATTGCCCACACATTAGTAATAATAGCCAGTAACATTGCTCCCACATTAGTAATAATAGCCAGTAACATTGCCCCCACATTAGTAATAATAGCCAGTAACATTGCCCCCAACATAGTAATAATAGCCAGTAACATTGCCCCAACATAGTAATAATAGCCAGTAACATTGCGCCCAACATAGTAATAATAGCCAGTAACATTGCATTGCCCCTGCCCCCTAATGGCCAGTCCAACAAACCTCACTGTTGTTGCAGATGCGCTCTGGTAGGATCCACGAGCAGAGGGGTGATGACGTCAGCGCGCACCGCCGCCGGGTGTACCAAGATAGCCGACCGCTCCGGAGCTAGGCCAAAGCCTCGGCCTTTCCTAAGGCGTTGCGGTCCGCGGATTCTCGTTCGTTCAGATCGCGGATCTATTCGTTGTATAAGATGCACCAACTTCCCCCCCACCCCAGTTTTGGGGAAGAAAAAGTGCGTCTTATACAACGAAAAATACGGTATATCCTCTCTAAATGACCCCTAGTATATGTATGATTGTAATTTAGGGACCTTAGATTGTAAGCTCCTTGAGGGTAGGGACTGATGTGAATGTACAATGTATATGTAAAGCGCTGCATAAAAATTGACAGCGCTATATAAGTACCTGAAATAAATAAAAAAATAAATGACGCCCTGCACTCACAATAGGTTTTCAGTCCTCCAGGTAGCATTGATCCATGAAGACTGAAGCCATCTAGTGGCAGAAACAAACTACAAAGTGGGAAAGCACCAGAAAATAGGTGAATATTGCAGCTAAAGCTTTTAAATCAGTGTTTCCCAACCTTTTCTCAGTCACGACATTCTTTAAAGGCATGCGATATAAAGAAAGTAAATGTTACTTAACAATGGGAAATCTGATCCTGGGACAGTGCACACAACCACCTTGATGAAATAAAAGCAGAGTTCCACCCAAAAGTGGAACTTCCACTTTAAGTGTTTGTGACCCCCTGACATGCCACGATTGGCATATAATTTTTTTTTTGGGGGCGGGGGGCGAGGACCCTGTATTCACAGGGTCCCAGCTCCCACTTCCTCTCCTGGTGCCGCTGAGCCAGAAGGAAGTTCACCTTTCCCCCCTCCCTCATGGTGATATTCTGGGACACGTCACAGGTTCCAGAAGATACACCGGGCATTCACAGCGCGTAGCGCGGCTCGCACTTGGCTTTGAAGCCAAAGCCGGGCACCCAAACTTGCTATGCCAGCACTGCACGGAGGAAGGGGAGAGAAGCGAGGCAGCGGGCGGCCACATCGCAGGACCGTGGGACAGGTTAGTGTCTGATTATTAAAAGTCAGCAGCTACACTTGTTACATCTGCGTGGAACTCCGCTTTAACTTCACATCAGAAGCCCCCTTCACATCAGAGGTCCCCTCATCATTAAAAGTTCCCTCTTCCTGTTAAAGTCTCCCCTCCTCCCCATTCATGTCAGAGTCCTTAACCCCCCCCCCCCCCCCTTCACATTAAAGTTCAAATTCACAGTCCCTTCTTCACAGCATGGCAGAGGGCAAAAGGTGGACATCACCATAGCAATGAATGACACTGTGTGTCCTGGCCCTAGAGAATCATTGGTCGTTAAGGTGCTTGCAGCTGGCCCACCTGCATCATGGCAACCCATGACACTGATCCAGGACAAACCAGGGTCCTATGCTCACAGCACCCCAAAGGAAACCCTGTTGAGAAGCGCTGTTTTAAACAACTGCCAAGGGACTAGTTAAAAAAAGGGCCTGGCATTTCAAGGAGATGTACGGCCAAAGCTTGTTTGGCTTTATTTCTCCTGTGGATCATAAGAGTGAATTTCGTTCTACACTCCTGTGACCTGTTTGCAGCAGTCAGCAGGCTGAAGCCCGCTGTTGGCTGACATCACAGAGCTGGTCCAGGCTGGGGCAAGATTGCAACAATAAAGTCGAGATCCGCCCACAACCCTGGACCGGCACCCGGCTCAGCCTCTCAACAAGCCACTGAGAGCCTGAGCTAGCCTCCCCCAGTCCTCTCCACAGCCCAGCGCTTCAGTGACTCAAAGCAGAGTGTCAGTGACTGACGGTCACCAGCTCTTTGCTCACGGAGCTCTGAGAACCAAGCAATCAGCTGCCTTTGATTGCTTGGTTCTCAGTCTTAGAGCCTCCGGGGGACAGATGCAGCTTTGGACAAATGCTGCATCCACCTAAGTAAGTATGATTTTTAGACATGTGCAATCAGTAATCAGCGGCTATTTTTAGATCCGATTGCTGTATAAATGTCAATGGTCCCAAAAAGTGTCAAAAATGTCCGATTTATCCGCCGCAATATCGCAGTCCTGATAAAAATCGCCGCCATTACCAGTAAAAAAAAAAAATCGTAATGAATTCAGCATCTTTTGGACATTCGGATGCATCAGAATTTCTGAAGAAAAAAATAACGAATTTCAACTAATATGAAAGAAATTATAACGCAAATAACAAATTAATTCTGCATTATTCGTTAAATGTCTAATGAAACAAAAGGTCAACTCGGAGCAAATCTTACAGTCCAATCAGCTGATTCATTTTGTGCTGGAGGTTGGATTACTGGAAAAGTGCATTCCTGAGAACTGCATGAGAAGAGTGTTGTATTGTATTTGAGGAGAAGAGATATTGGCATTGTGTGTGTAAATGGATTCAATGAACAAATTACTTTTCAAACTACGAATCGTTATCACGAATATATATATATACATAAATAACAAATTATCCGAAAACTAAGCAATTAACCAGGTCGGGCGGACTCAATGTCCGCCGGCGATCGCCTTCTACAGAGGAAGAACGGGCGGAACCGCCGATGTAAACACATCGGTTCCCCGTTCTGACAGGTGGCATGACAGTGATCTACTGATCCCTGTGATTGGGATCAGTTAGATCTGTCATGCCCCTGCCAGCCCAGCCCCCACACAGTTAGAACACAGTGAGGGAACACACTTAACCCCTTGATCTCCCCCTTAGTGTTAACCCCTTCCCTGCCAGTGACATTTATACAGTAATGTAAAGTGGTTATTTTTAGATCCGATTGCTGTATAAATGTCAAAGGTCCCGAAAAAGTGTCAAAAATGTCCGATCTATCCGCCACACTATCGCAGTCCCTATAAAAAACGTAGATCGCTGCCATTACCAGTAAAAAAAAATTAAAAACGCCATAATTTAATTCTCATGGTTTGTAGACGTGATAACTTTTGTGCAAACCTATCAATAAATGCTTTTTTGCGATTTTATTTATCAAAAATATGTAGAAGAATATATATCGGCCTAAACTGATGAATAAATTTGTTTTTTCTATATATATATATTTTTTTTTGGATACATATTATAGCAAAAAGTAAAAACTATAATTTTGTTCAAAATTGTCGCTATTTTTTGTTTATAGCGCAAAAAATAAAAACCACAGAGGTGATCAAATGCCACCAAAAGAAGGCTCTATTTGTGGGGAAAAAAAGGACATCAATTTTGTTTGGGTACAACGTCGCACAACCGACGATTGTCAGTGAAAGCGACGCAGTGCCGTATCGCAAAAAGTGCTCTGGTCCGGGAGGGGGTAAATCCTTCCAGGGCTGAAGTTTTCAAACAATAAAAGGAATCAATTTGTCGTTATAATGAATATCTATACTCTACTGAAATAACAAATTATCCGAAAACAAATTAATGTAATATAACAGAACAAAATTATGTATTTTACGAATGAAAAAACTAAACAACATTTTCCATTGTGCACAAGTCTAAATTGATTCTGAAAAGAACTTCTCTTTTAATACATTTGGATTTTTTTTACTAGAGGCTTAATCATATTAACAGATAATGAAGCAGAAGATGTGACAAAATAAAAATACGTTGTAGTTATACCCTAGAATATAGTTATAGCTTATAATATTTTATTATTTGAAATCCAGTCAATGGCAGTATTATGTCGTGAATCACAAATTTCAAAGTTCACAGCTTGATATTGTAGGGGTGGCAGTCTATACGTGTTCCCGGGTTCACTCTTCCCAAAATTCTTGTGTTTTTAGAGTCAAAAAACTTTCATCAAATGCTTGGAAGTTGAAACTTCTGGAAAAAGTTCCATTTGGGAAAAGTGCTTTCAATGACGGTTCTCCAGTACCGAGTGATCATTGGTCAATCTGAGCACTAAAATTGCAGGAAAAACAGGCGACTTGTGTGACGCAGTCTATCTCGGAGAACAGTTTATCCCCTGGCTCATCTGGAGGTTGGTGATTTTTCTGCAGCTGATGGAAATGTTCTAGAAGCTTTCTGCTGCGCCCAGTGCCTTGAACATGTAAAATACACAAGATGTGTTCCTCACTGCAAGAAAAGGAATATGTATGTAAGTATTTATATATTCAAATTATTAGGGGTCTATTCGTGCATTCCCATTTTCATAGTAAGTACCCATTGGCTGTTATGTTATTTTGTTTGTTCATTTGCCTTCTTCATTGTATCTATACACGTACATTAGCATAGGTACATAGATATGTATAGGTTGCCAATTTTGGTAATGTCCCATTGATGTGTTGTCGCCCCCTCCTCCCCATATATTGTCTAACGTTATGATTTTGCTATATTGATTGCTCTCGTATTTCTGTGCATGAATCAACTTATGTTTAGTTTTTTATTTTCATTTTTATCTGCTATTAGGCCTTTTATCTCATCAGTATTTTTGATAGAGTTAATATCTATTTTAATTGTGTGATTCTTTTAACATATTATCTATTTGGACATCCCCATATTAAAGTATCCATAGTAGTTTTGTTATATCCTGAAAATTCTGTCCCTTTTTCTATATGGTGGAGCTGCTGATCCTTGTAGTCCTCCAACTGCGGCTACAGCCACTACTATAAAAATGCACCTATGGTAATGCTCTCTTAGGCCTGTAGAAGGAGTCAAATGCTCCGAGCACGTAGCCTTGCTTCCCTTCTTGTCTGGGTCCTCCTATGCGTCAGGCGACGTCACTTCCGCTGTGCATTGCATGCTGGTCAGCGTGGCTTCCTGGGGCTCCTCTAGGCTCCAGAGTCAGCCATCTCCTTGCCCAGCAGCCAGAACAGATAACAACGGTCCTGCAGGATGGTTTTAGAAGGATCCAAATCCACAGATACTGACACCAGATAAGCATATGTATATTTTACTTCTTGTGTTTTTTAAAAAATGTTTCTATTTAAACTTTTATCTGGGATACTACACTTAGCTGGCGCTTCCTGCCCTTTCTGCTTCCTTCCTCTCGGTCTACACAGAGCCAGTCACAACTCTGAGGACAGCAGCCACAGGTGGTCCCGTGCAGTTCTTTATTGTACCCGTAATTACCACAGACCAGTGACATTCTATGGATTGCCTTTTACCCTGATCATTGGTACTTTTTATATGCCATCATATACCATCTCCATAAAAACGTGGCTTGACCAGTTTGTACCATCTCTCTAAAGACATTGTTTGATCAGTTTGGACCATATCCATAAAGACATGGTTTGACCAGTTTTTACCATCTCCATAAAAACATGGCTTGACCAGTTTAGGCCATCTCCATAAAGACATGGTTTGACCAGTTTGAACCATCTCCATAAAGACATGGTTTGACCAGTTTGGACCATCTCCATAAAGACATGGTTTGACCAGTTTGGACCATCTCCATAAAAACATGGCTTGACCAGTTTGTACCATCTCCAAAAAGACATTGTTTGATCAGTATGGACCATCTCCATAAAGACATTGTTTGACCAGTTTTTACCATTTCCATAATGTAGCACGCTTGCCCTAGAATAAGGTTGCAGGTAAATTTAGTTATGCTGGGTGGTAGGCAGCCTGGCTGATTTGTAGTGTTTAGAGGTTAAATGGCTTATTCCAGGTATGTGTAGTTTCTTCCTTCTGTCAGTAGGTGGTGCTGGTGCTTCTGACAGAGTGATGGACTACAGTACATTTAAGTTATGGATAAATATACTTTTCTCAGCCAATCAGATGGGTAGAATTGCATGCTGGGTAAAGGTATTTAACTGGAAGAAGTCAGGTGATCTGGGAGTTACCACCCTGGGCTGCGGCCTAGGTGGATGTGCATCAAGAAGTTCCTGGCTGCTAGGCCTGAAGCCTAAGGCTTATGCTTATCCAGGTCGTCGCCGGCTGCTAGGCTTGTTCAAGGCATATCCGGGTGTGATCAAGTTATGCTGATGAAATTAATTATGTAAAATTACCGCGCTAATATGAGTAGTAATTAAATAATATATTTAAATTAAGATTGGTTGCAGCAATTAATAGGATACTACCTAAACGCAAATATATAAACAAAAAAACTGCGCAGCCAATCCTGAAAAAAATATGAATGATAAAGTGCATGTGCTGAATACATCAAATATAAGAAATAAAAACATTTTTTTTTAGGCGTCAATTCATACTAAATGTGCCAATTCATATTGTGAAAAATGTACAATAATAATGAAATCCATAAAGTGCAAAAAGTCCAATATAATTCAAACAAGTGGAAATTAATGGGAGATGAGAGAAGACAACATTGGCCCACGTGACCCGGAAGCACTGAAATGTAAGTAGCCATTTGGCTTTGTGATTTTATATTCCATTAAACGAAACGATATCACACTATTTGGATCCCTCTTTCTCTTCCTTATGATACGGAGGTCATTTTGAGTGGTACCGAGAGGAGTCAGAGGTCAGTGCCATTCGGCTCTCCCCTGTTTAAGCCTGCAGAGGCCATCTGTCTGCCGATATAGTTTACCTAGAGATAGGTAGACAATTTGCTCTGGTAAGAGTTTTTGGAGCTCGCAGTGTGTGGTGACATTACAACTATTTTACAACATTTCTGCACCCGGTGGAGCCAGTCTTCTCTCATCTCCCATTAATTTCCACTTGTTTGAATTATATAGGACTTTTTGCACTTTATGGATTTAATTATTATTGTACATTTTTCACAATATGAATTAGCACATTTAGTATGAATTGACGCCTAAAAAAACGTTTTTTTTATTTCTTATATGCTGATGAAAGCCTGCCAAAGATCCGGAAATGATTCTGAGAGGGATGGAGTTCTAAGGAAGCACCAGTGGGGATTCTTCATGAGCTGGAGGCTATGAAGTGGCTGGGAGGACTTCGGGAGGGAACTCATTCAAGGGAATCCATTTGCAGGAAGCTGTGAGTAAAGTTCAGTTACTAAAGGAGACAGCCTGTTCTACAATGTACAGATGTGTTGGTTCAGCTTAAAGTAAAGTGATCAGATTTTTAAAATGAAATCCGGGGACATTTTTTTTTTTTACTAGTAATAGCAGCAATCAACGGCTTATAGCGGGACTGCACTATTGCGGCTGACAAATCAGACACTAAGTGACACTTTTGACACTTTGTGGGAACCAGTGATCAGTCGTAAAAAATATGCACTGTCACTGTACTAATGGCTGGGAAGGGGATAACATCTAGGGCAATCAAAGGATCACTCTGCTGGGGAAAGCAAGGAGATAGGCAGGCAGGTGGCTGCCAAGGCAGAAGAACATGTGAGTGGGAGCGGAATGGGCATACACCCAAAACTGATGAAATAGTCACTCCACTCCAACCAGCAGATGATCAAAAGAAAGGTGCATGGATAATGGAAAAATACATCCCCTGACTGTCTTTGAAATTGCCTGGGCCCCTGTTAAAATCCAAACTGGGGACAGACAGTGTCCTCAGTCCGGGGACTGTCCCCGAAAATCAGGGACGTCTGATCACCCTAACTTTAAGGCTCTTTTTCCTGTACTGCTGTCTGCCTTGCTTCACCAAATTTTGTCTAAGGAGTCTGCCTATTTGTTGATCATTCATTAAGGGTGTCCTGTGCCCTGTCCCCTTTCTCCCATATTTCTCATGTTGACAAATAAACTTTCTCTTGTTTAAAGCATAAAAGTGACTAGCGCTCAACTTCTTTTCTTGCTCATCAATCACCATGCCCAACACCCTACACTTTGAGGAATGTGTAACCCTCCTTGCCTCCGTGAGTCACCTTCAGGCTCCCGAAAAATCGGGGCAGGCGCTACAATAAAAACATGTGGGGATATAGGAAGTAGCACTAAACTCAAGGCTTAAATATGAAAACATTGAATAAAACAATATCAACCTGTGGTGAATATTCTGATAAGATAGAGGGAAATGAGTCCCCGTAGTATGAGGATAACTCCTCCGACTTCAAATAGTGCAGCCACAGTGAAATATAAATTATAAAAATAAATGATCCAAATAAACCGTGATGGAGTGCATAAGTGTTATAAAAACTATGAAATGTTCAAGATGTTCAGAACCAAGATGTAATAAAGCTTCTGAATGGGGTGGATATGGACTTTCACGATGTTCGGAGGCCACGTCACACAGGTAGGAAGGTGGATGATGCAGGCTGTGTGCTAATGAGGTCAGCTGGTCACCTCCTTCCTGTGTCATGACGTACAGTCTGCCCAGGGATTAAGACAGAAGAAATAGATACGTTTGGAAATATGGATGGAGGACAATTTCCCTGACTTCCTGTGTGGTAAGAGGGTTGTCACCAGAAAAGCAATTGAAGCCTGACTTTGGACCTCCTGTGGGACACCCCCCCCTCCCCCCCCCCCCTTCTCCACTTTTCGTTTGGAGCCTGGATCAGGACCTCCATATATTGGATCCCTGGACGTATACGGAGTGTGTGACGATCTTCCAACCCACTGGACCCCGGATGAACCGAGGATAGTGTGACGTGGCCTCCGCACATCGTGAAAGTCCATATCCACCCCATTCAGAAGCTGTATTACATCTTGGTTCTGGTAAGCCTTCATTCTTTAAGGGGTTGGATTTTCTGGAGGAATTTCGCTGATCTTGGTCTGGCTACACTGCCTTGCACAACGATAGAACATAGATGTTTATTTGAACACTTATTTTCACCTGTATAACCACTTTGGATTATACATTATTGCACCCTCATGATGAACTTTGGATATTATCTTCCTACACCGGTATCTTTATTGACTATACACATTGAACATTTCATAGTTTTTATAACACTTATGCACTCCTTCACAGTTTATTTGTATCATTTATTTTTATAATTTATATTTCACTGTGGCTGCACTATTTGAAGTCGAAGGAGTTATCCTCATACTACGGGGACTCATTTCCCTCTATCTTATCAGACTATTCACCACAGGTTGATATTGTTTTATTGGATGTTTTCATATTTAAGTCTTGAGTTTAGCGCTACTTCCTATATCCCCACATTTTTTACGATTAGTTTGGTCGTTGTGTGGCAGCTTACTCACCTTCTTGAACAGTTTGAGTCTAGCGCAGTAATATTTATCTTTATACAATAAAAACATGGCTTGACCAGTTTGGGCCATCTCCATAATGACATGGCTTGACCAGTTTGGGCCATCTCCATAATGACATGGTTCGACCAGTTTGGGCCATCTCCATAATGACATGGCTTGACCAGTTTGGGCCATCTCCATAATGATATGGCTTGACCTGTTTGGGCCATCTCCATAATGACATGGCTTGACCAGTTTGGGCCATCTCCATAATGACATGGCTTGACCAGTTTTGGCCATCTCCGTAATGACATGGCTTGACCAGTTTCGGCCATCTCCATAATGACATGGCTTGACCAGTTTGGGCCATCTCCATAATGACATGGCTTGACCAGTTTGGGCCATCTCCATAATGACATGGCTTGACCAGTTTGGACTGTACAAACTGGTCAAATGCATGGTCTTCCTAGTGGAGTTACAAGCAGCAATTAAAACATGATGAATATTGAAATTCATCTCAAACTGTCTGAAACTAACAAAAAACTTTTGGCTGGAGCAGATATGTAAGGGGTTTGTCAGGGTCAGGAATGTAACTCAGTTACTTTCATTTTTTAGTAAATATATATGTAGACTCTTTGATCATTACTAGCATCTGTTTCCTTAGCAACTCAGTTGTCCTTTTTTTATCTAGTATATAATTCTAGGTACTACATCCTTGTGTTTCAGTGTGTATAACTTTCCTGCATTTGACACTTGTGTTCTCAACAAAATAACAGGTACACTTTAACCCCCCCCCCCCCCCCTCCCCAGCAGCACATACTCACCTTTCCTTCACTTTCTTCTACTCAGTTCACTCTGGGTAAGCTATGGGGGCTATTAATAGAGGAGAGAAGATACTGCTATTCTCAGTATGTCACAAAGTTACTGTATGCCAAAGTCTCCATGTTATGCCCCATGAATTCAATTCAGGGTGGAAAATACGGGCTGCACGAAGTCATTTTATTTAACTACCTAAAGTCCACATAAAACTACTTGTCCATCTAAGCCTAAGCTCCACAGGGTAACAACGCTTCTGTGTAATTTCACTGCAGAAGAAACTACATTGCCACCCTGTTAAAAGGAGTGCAAAAATGACAGATCTACTGGCAAGATCAGCAGGTGACAATAAAACTTTGTGGCAGAACGCAATATAAAAAAAAATTAAAAAACAGAGACCCTGTCACCAACTTTCAGGCAAAAGCACAAATAAATCAAGTATTTTTAAATGCATGCTTTTCATTTCCATAAATTATTTTACATTCACTTGCAACATGCCTCTAATTTTGTTCGCAAATTTGACGATTTCACAACAGTCAATTTCCTAGCACAGTCCCCTCCCTCCTAGCACGTCATACCCCTCTCCTCTATTGGCAGTACCTAATGTTGGTCCAGCTCCTCCTGCCTTCCCCTCAGTTACCTACGCAACCTTTTATGTAGGTGCCGATAGAGACTGCTCTGTGCAGTGAACCAGGTAGGGCTCTGCTCTGAGCACTTCCAGGTTCACAGCTGTCAGATAACAGCAGGCTGTGTCCACCAACACAAACTAAACAAATGTACATGTCGTTTCAAAGGACAAGTAGATCTGTGATATAAATACAACGCTAAGACTCATAAGTGCTGCAAGTGAAATATAAGTTTGAAAATATGTAAACCTTCTGCAGTTTTCCTTCAAGTCAGCCCCAGGCCACCAAGGCTTTAGATTATGGAGTTTGTCTACCTTAGTCTTCCATGCTGGAGACAAAGGTAGTTCAGACCCATAGAAGTCTACCGGCCAGAGCAGTCAGTTGTCAGTAGGTAAACATCTGTGGAGTGGGGGGTGGTATCAGTTAGCTTTGGGCAAAGGGATAAAAAAGGGTAAGTGTGCTTTGTTTTAACCCCTTGGAGCTGGCGCTTCCCGGCCCTTTAAGGGGTTTAGGATGCCGGGAGGCGGGACGGGGTTCATGATCATGTGACTGCCATGATTGGCAGTCATATGGTCAGAAAGCTGCCGATCACAAGCAGCGATCGAGAGCTTTCCGTTAGCCACTGGTAACTGTCGGGAGCACGCTCTCAGCACAGCTGTATCTAAACGAATGCATGCAAATATGCAACCGCTTGGCCCCAAGGCCCACCCGCATTGCATTTATCCTCAGTGGTGCCCCCTTCCTTTGCTGTATAAGTATGTGGTGCTTATTTTGCTTGACGTTTCATCTATCTCTGCCTAGAAGGGATTGTTTTTTTGTTCTCCCAGCAATACACGAGTTATGCTTCAAGGGGTCTATTTATGAAAAAAAATTGCTGTGAAAATGTCTCAAGCATTCACACACCCATTTTTGAATAATCCCTGTTTATTCTAGGATCATGAGCTGCACCTAGGGGCCCCAGAATGCAGTATTTTCCTGATTGCGGTATTTCAGAAAATATCACATTATGGCCACTAGACAGAGCTGACAATCATAGAAAATAAACATATTAACCCAATTACTGGAATTATTCCATGGGTCATTCACACAGCAAATTTTTTTTTTTTTTAATCAATATACAGTTGTGCTCATAAGTTTACATACCCTGGCAAAATGTATAATTTCTTGGCTATTTTTCAGAGAATATGAATGAGAACACAAAAACATTTCTTTCACTCATGCTTAGTGTTTGGCTGAAGCCATTTATTATCAATCAACTGTGTTTACTCTTTTTAAATCATAATGACAACAGAAACTACCCAAATGACCCTGATCAAAGGTTTACATACTCCAATTCTACATACCATGTATTGCCCCATTTAACATCAATGACAGCTTGAAGTCTATTGTGGTATTTGTGGATGAGGCTCTTTATCTTCTCAGATGGTAAAGCTATCCATTCCTCTTGGCAAAAAAGCCTCCAGTTCCTGGAATTTCTTGGGCTGTTTGCATGAACTGCACGTTTGAGATCTCCCCCAATAGTGGCTAAATGATGGTTTTTCGGAGATGGTACTGCGCAGCCTATTATCCAAGCATAAACAGACAAAAACTATTATCCAAGCATAAACAGACAAAATACCAGTTTTTGTCTGTTTATACCAGTTTTTGTCTGTTTATGCTTGGATAATAGGCTGCGCAGTACCATCTCCGAAAAACCATCACTGTATATACTTGTCATATATATAGGTACAGCAGCAACCTATAGATATTTTACTCTGATTACCACACATAGTAGCGCGAGGGCTCACACACCTTATATAAGTGGCTAAATGATATTGAGGTCAGGAGACTGAGATGGCCACTCCAGAACCTTCACTTTATTCTGCTGTAGCCAATGACAGGTCGACTTGGCCTTTTGCTTTGGATCATTGCCATGTTGGAATGTCCAAGTACATCCCATGCACAGCTTCCTGGCTGATAAATGCAAATGTTCCTCCAGTATTTTTTTATAACATACTGCATTCATCTTCCCATCAATTTTGACCACATTGCTGGTGCCTTTGTAGCTCACACACCCCCAAAACATCAGTGATCCACCTCCGTGTTTCACAGGCATTATTGACTCCTCTCTAAATGTAGAGTTTATGGTTGTGGCCAAAAAGCTAAATTTTGGTCTCATCACTCCAAATGACTTTGTGCCAGAAGGTTTGAGGCTTGTCTCTATGCTGTTTGGCGTATTGTAAGCGGGGTACTTTGTGGCATTTGCATAGTAATGGCTTTCTTTGGCGACTCGACCTTGCAGCCCATGTTTCTTCAAGTGCCTCCTTATTGTGCATCTTGAAATAGCCACACCACATGTTTTAAGAGAGTCCTGTATTTCCCCTGAAGTTATTTGTAGGTTTTTCTTTGCATCCAGAACAATTTTCTTGGCAGTTGTGGCTGAAATTTTAATTAGTCTACCTGATCGTGGTTTGGTTTCAACAAAACCTCTCATTTTCCGCTTCTTGATTAGAGTTTGAACACTGTTGATTGGCATTCTCAATTCCTTGGATATCTTTTTATATGCCTTTGCTGTTTTATATAGTTTAACTACCTTTTCCCGTAGATCCTTCGTAGATCATTCGACAATTCTTTTGCTTTCCCCATGACTCAGAATCCAGAAACGTCAGTGCAGCACTGGATGACAAATGCAAGCAGGAGTCCTGAAACCCATTGACCTTTTATAAACACACAATAATTACAATCAAACAGATCACAGGTGAGGATGGTTACCTTTAATAGCTATTCAAACCCCTTTGTGTCAACTTGTGTTCATGTATCAGGCCAAAATCACCAGGGTATGTAAACTTTTGATCAGGGTCATTTGGGCAGTTTCTGTTGCCATTATGATTTAAAAAGTATAAACACAGTTGATTGATAATAAATGGCTTCAGCCAAACACTAACCATGAGTGAAAGAAATGTTTTTGTGTTATCATTCATATTCTCTGAAAAATGGCCAAGAAATCATAAATTCTGCCAGGGTATGTAAACTTATGTGCACAACTGTATCCTTGTACAGTATCTGTTAAAGTATTATTTTACCTGACATCTGGGTAAAGGTGATGCAATTCTTCCAATTTAGGTTTGATTTCCTCCTTCTTCTTTGACCCAATGATTTCAGAAATGCAGCAAATTACTTCATACAGCCCTTCCCGTTTGGATCCCTTAAACAAACATAAAATACATACAAATCAGAGGTGACTATAAAAAGCAATGAGTGTTATGTGATAACCTTACCTGAAATTCCCATGAGCTGGCACACAACAGACACGTGACACCCTACAGTTTGAAAGGTTGCCCCGGGCAGTGCCAGGAAGAATGCCAGACACATTTTAGAACCATAAAAAAACATTTCCTTGTCTGAGTATCAAAGGAAAACTTTTAAGTGGAGGAGGAAACAAATGAAAGGAATATAAATACAACTGAAATTTCAAAACCTTTTTTTCAAATTTCTTGATATCTCATTAGAAAGTTTTTTTTATTGGCTTTTATATTTTGAAAATACCCTATAATTCAATGTAGACCTTGCCTTTTCTAGAGCGCTGAGTATCCTAAGAAACTGCCATTTTTTTCTCATAATTGTTATCTCCTTTTTTATTCTTTGTTGCATTTCAGTGCTGTTACAGTAATCTCCGTCAGCCTATTTCAACCACTTCACCTTACATCCACTTGCCCCACCATAGGCAGAATGGCATTCCTCAGGAAGGGTTTCCTGATGGTGGTCTCAGTGGATGATGCCTGAATAATGTGCATGGGCAGAGCCACTTGTAGTCTCCACAATGGGAGCATATGCCACAGGAACACAACTAAGAGACAGATTATTGATAGTTATTGATCTCAAGTATCTCTTGTCAAGGCCACTATTAGAAATTGTGGGTCCCCATACATACAGCCTTCTGACAGTTCGAGCTTGCCCTGGCAGATTAGTATAGAAGAAGTTCATTTTAAGTTTATAAAGCCTTGACAAAGGGGGATTGCTCCGCCTGTTCCCAAAAATGAAATAGTTCCCTCTTTGTCCCACTCCCCCTGCCTCAGGTGATGGGTCCCAGGAAACTTTTTTTATTCAAAAGCTGGGAGCTACAATATTAATCTGCGCCCAAAGGTCCTTAACCCCTTCGTGCCTAAGGGTAAAACAGATGTTAATGCCTAATCCAAATTTTGCAACTTTGACATGTGTTAGTAAAACCGTGCATATCATCACAGCTACTTTGTGCATCCAGGTGGATTATACCTTGTTTTTCTTTCAGGACAAATTGGGCTTTCATTTGGTGGTAAATAGTAATGGATATCTTCTATTTTTTTTATTATCTAAGGAAAACTGGCAAAAAATAGTAAAAAAAAAAACAATTTTTTTTTTAAATTTAACTTTTTTAAATTTTAACTTAAGTTATGGTAGTAGCAAGAAAATTAACACCAAAGAACAACCCAAAGTACATGTTCCTGACCCTGATTTCAGTGATACCACATATGTGCATGTTAGTTGTTGTTCGTACCCGTACAATTGTGCACATTTTGCTTTTTCTTTATCCTACTTAAAACACGCTGACACTAATATGAAAAAAAAACCCTGTCCAAAAAAAAATACTGACCCTGACCTTTGACCTTTATCTTTGACCCTGACCTTGACCCAAGCACTAACCCTTGGGCTGACCTAGATCAAACCTTGATCTAGGTATTTTTGTATCTGTCTCGTCCATTCACAGAGACAGAATACATGGGGGCGGGCTTCACAGTGACTGAGCAATGTGATAGCCAATCAGAAACTATCACAGCGATCAGGTGACCCAGAATCGGACGTTCCGGGTCCTGCTCGGTTAGATCCCGGTCTCTGTGCTGGAAGCACGACGAGCTCCCAGCACAAAGGGAGATATGCAAATATGTGGCTCCACAGAAAAAAGCCCAGTCCAACAGGGCTGCATATTTGCGCATGCTAAGCATGAAGAGGTTAAAGATCCCCCTCTCTGCCCTGAGCCCCCTGCCAAACTGAAGGGGCTTGGGCCCAGTAAATCCAGATAAAGGCTGGGCAACAGGGTTCTTCCGCAAACTCCAAGTATTATCCCGGGGTACTCCGGGCAATCGTTTCCCTGTCCTCAGGAACCTTTCCCTGCCTTAAGCCTATCTCTCCCTATCTAGTGTATATCTGCCCCTATCTGCATACTCCCCACACTGCAGGGTGTGCCATCATGACCCAGCAGGGGAAATTTAGTTGATTGCAGGCTGGTCGGTAAGTTGAGCTGGGACTTTTCTTTGGTTTTGTTTGGCATGTGTCGCCCTTCCATGTGCTGCTTGCTGTAAAGGCCAGTTATAGGTGGGGGCAGTGGTCATTTGTTTGTACTGTTGGAATACTGGTGAGGGTACGCACTGGACATCCAGCAAAGGTGTCCCCTTTAACAGCTTCAATACCGGGCACTTTCATCCCCTTCCTGCCCAGGCCAATTTTGAGCTTTAAGCGCTGTCACACTTTGAATGAAAATTGCGCAGTCATGCAGTGCTGTACCCAAATAAATTTTTTGCATTTTTTCACTCATATAGAGCTTTCTTTTGGTGGTATTTATTTACCGCTGGATTTATTTTTTGCTAAAAAAAAAAAAAAGATAAAAGACTGAAAATTTGGAAAAAGTTTTGTAAATAAGTCATTTTACTCCTTCGCTGATGTGTGCTGATGACGCGGCACTGATGGGCACTGATAGGTTGCACTGATGAGGCGGCACTTATGGGCACTGATGAAGAGGCACTAATATGCTGCACTGATGGGCAATGATAGTGGGCACTGATAGGCGGCACTTATAGGCAATGATAGGCGGCACTGATGGGTGGCACTGATGAGCAGGCACTGATGGGCACTGCCATAACACCAAACACTTGTATCCTGTGCTCGAAGATCTGGCCTCCCTCAGATGCTGATCTAAACCCTTGGCTTGATAAATTGGGATAAGTGCCGCCTTGATGCCCTCAGAGGACTGGGGAGGTCCCGAACCACTGAAGTAAAAACACAAACAGAAGGGTGCTCCGGCCTAGCGCATTATCCTCAATCAATTTATTAAAAAAAGAGAATCATACTCGCAAACAAAACTCTTGGTTACAGCATATCAAGATAAAAAAAGAGCTTTTCATCCATGGTATCACATGCCAAACGAACCCTGTCCTGAGAGGACTGGCTGACCCGTTTCGAGGTTGTACCTCTTCCTCAGAGCCAAAGACAGTTTTTTGTTTGTGAGTGTGATTCTCTTTTTTTTAATAAATTATTGATTGAGGATAATGTGCAAGGCTGGTGCACCCTTCTCTTTGTGTTTTTACTTCACTGATGGGCACAAATTTGCATCATTGATAGGCACAGATTGGTGTCACTGATATTCACTGACTGGCATCACTACTGGGACTGCACTGATAATCAGGGCACTGGTGATCAGTTGCCTGATTACCTGCACGGGTCTCCCTTGTGAGGAGATGCCGCCGATCAGCACTCCTCTCCTCGCACTTTGTCAGTGTGAGGCAAGGAGGGCCAATAAACAGCACTTCCATATTTACATGTGATCGGCTGCGATTAGACACAGCTGATCACATGGGTGAAAAGCCACGTCATCGGTTCTTTACCGAGATCTGGGTTGCGTTGTATCCCAGGGACACGGCGTGCCCGCGATTGCCGCACTGCATGCCGCCATGGGTGCATGGGAGTGGTGACACTGGGGCAATGTCATATGACGTCGTCCCAGAAGGAGGGGGCGGTCCCATCTGCTGTCTGGTTAAGGAGTGGTGGGCCCCCTCCGGGCTCACCTGCCCTCTATTATTATAATACATGTGCTTCTTCTGTGGAGGCTCTCTTAGGATTTAGGACTGCAGATAATACTGGGGTGCCGGAAAGTGGCTCTGCAGCTTACACATGTATTTACAAATATGTGCAAACTAAACCCCTGTTTTTAATGCATACTGTTAGACAGGATAATTTGATTGGTTGCAGGCTGGTCCGAAAGCTGAGCTATGAATATTCTTTGGTTTTGTTTGCTATATATAGCATCTCTGGATCAAGATGGCTGGCCAAGTCTCGGGAGAGTACTATGTTCAATCAGACACCGGCTCTTCCAAGATGGCCACCGGAAGCCCAGTTCAGAGAAGTCAACCCTACTCAACGCCTGTGAGCCAGATCTTCCCATCTATCATCAGAACGTGATCTCACAAATACTCTTTTGGCTGAATGGGCACAAATTCACAAGCCAAGACAGATTCCAAAATCTTGTGGAAAGCCTTCCCAGAAGAATGGAGCTTGTTATAGCCACAAAGTAGGAGGGGGCAACTCTATATTATTGGTTTGTCCAGCAAGCTCTTATATGTGTGATGGCCAGATGGCCCACAATTTTGGCCATACAGTATATGAGTGTAGTTGTCTCTCCACAACAGAAAGTGCATGATCAAGGACCTGCATCACCAGGTATAACATTATGCTAATATTACTTAAATGAGAATTTTGTGGTTGCGTTAGATCTACAGGTGATATTTGGCAGTGCATGGTGACTACACAGATACAATGGCTTTCTGTGAGAGCTACTCTACATGAATGGTCAGCCTTTAGCTTGCATTGTACTGTAAACAAAAAAGACAGGAGTTTTGCTATTGTTCATTAAAAAAGTGGGGTCACACCCAGTTATCATACAAAGGGTTCCCAGTAATATTTTGAAATTCTGGCACTGCGCCCCCAAGAGGTGACTTACCATCTCTTCAGCGACTGAATTTAATAATTTGCTCTCCTCTTTCATTGTTTCAGCAGCTTTCTTCCGGTTTAATGTATTAAGACTTATCTTCCGCTTCATAATCTGTGCAATGTATCCCTTCACTAGATATTTGTGCACCCTGCAAGCCATTTCCTAGGGAATAAATATCACATTTACATACAGAGCAATGACATTTGCACAATACCAGCAACGGTTCACAACAATCCAACAGCATACCCATACTCTCTACCTAGATAGCCACAGGACAGATAATAATGTAGAAGAACCAAATAAAATCAAACATTATTTTTTATAGGTATGTTTGGAGGTGAGGAGAGCATAGGCATGACCTCCTCATTGTTCTGTTGATCCTTCATTGACCAATCAGCAGGCTAGGGGCAGTTCCTTGAACAAGCTGTGCTGACTAACTTCCATGCAAGTAAGGGACCTGGTGAAGCTATCTGGCAGGGGTTTCAGGAACACAGGACTGTCTGCATACCATTCCAAAGAGTGAACCTGTGCTACATCAGGTTAAAGGTCAGTTTAATGCCCCCCTCCCCAGTAGCATAGGGTCACTTTCCCTTCACTTCCATTTTATTCAGGAAGACTTGTGTATTATTATTATTATACAGGATTAGAGTTGATCGAACCTCTGGAAGTTCGGGTTCTGCTGGTTCGGCCGAACTTCGGGACAAAGTCCGGGTTCGGGTCCAGACAGGACCCGAACTTTGACACGGACCCCGAACCCCATTGAAATCAATGGGGACCCGAACTTTTAGGCACAAAAATGGCTGTAACAAAGTCCTGGAAAGTCCTAGAGGTCTGCAAAAGGAAGGAAAATGGGGGTAAGGGTCGGACAAGTGCCCTACAAAGAAATGGGGATAGGGAAATAACTTAAAATATTTTTTAAACTAAAATCACATAAAAAAAATCAAAAATGGAGGTGGATGTGGACCATCTTCAAAGTGTGTGGGAAAAGCCTATTTCAGCTGCAGGGAATCATATCAGTGTTGTAAAATCATCTTCAAACTGTGTGTGAAAAGTCTATTTCAACCGGAGGGAGCCATATAAGTGTTGTAAAATCATCTTCAAACTGTGTGTGAAAAGTCTATTTCAACCGGAGGGACCCATATCAGTGTTGTAAAATCATCTTCAAACTGTGTATGAAAAGTCTATTTCCACCGGAGGGAGCCATATCAGTGTTGTAAAATCATCTTCAAATTGTGTGTGAAAAGTCTATTTCAGCCGGAGGGAGCCATATCAGTGTTCTAAAATCATCTTAGCAGCATTCATGATAGACTGAAGAGGGGATAGCCTATGGAGAGGGAGGCCAATGAGAAGGGAGTTGCAATAGTCAAGGCGAGAGATAACAAGGGAGTGAATGAGGAGCTTGGTGGTTTCATTTGTTAAAAAGGGGGGTATTTTAGAGATGTTACGGAGGTGAAGTCTACAAACTTTTGATAACAATTGGATTTGAGACTGAAAGGACAGGTCAGAGCCTAGGATTACACCTAGTACCCTGGCATGAGGGGAGGGACTGATGGTTGCATTATTTATTTTGATGGAAAAGTCACGGGGGGGGGGTTTTACACGGGCAGGGGGGAATATTACCAGCTCAGTTTTAGAAAGATTTTGTTTAACCACTTCAGCCCCGGAAAGATTTCCCACTTTAGGGCCAGAGCCCTTTTTGCGATTCGGCGCTGCGTCGCTTTAACTGACAATTGCACGGTCGTGCGACGCTGTACCCAAACAAAATTTGCGTCCTTTTTTCCCACAAACAGAGCTTTCTTTTGGTGGTATTTGATCATTGCTGCGTCATTTCTGATCGCCGCTATAAACAAAAGAAGAGCGACAATTTTGCAAAAAAAAACCAAATTTCTTAATTTTTGCTAAAATACAAATCCAAAAAAAATATATAAAATTTTTTTTTTTCACCGTTTTTGGCCGATTTATATTCTTCCTCATATTTGCAATAAAAAAAAAATTGCAATTGGCGTTTATTGATTGGTTTGGGCAAAAGTGGCCGCGTTTACGGATGATGAGAATTCATTTTTGGGGTTTTTATTTTTTTTAATTTTTTATTAGTAATGGTGGCGATCTGCGATTTTTAGCGGTACTGCGATATTGGGGCGGACATGTCGGACCATTTTGACACTTTTTTGGGACCATTGGCATTTATACAGCGATCAGTGCTATAAAAATGCACTGATTACTGTGTAAATGCCCTTGGCAGTAAAGGGGTTAACCTGCAGGGGGCGCTCTAAGGGTTAACTGTGTTCCCTGGGCGTGTTCTAACTGTGGGGGGACTGCCCTGGCTGGGGAAGGGAAGCGATCACAGCTTCCGTGTAGAGGAAGGATGTGATCACAGCCCTTCCCCCTTCACAGAACGGAGGTCCGTGTTTACTTACACGGACCTCCGTTCTTTCACTCCGGGGGGCGGGCATCACGGGTAGCCGTCAGCGATCGAGGCCGCCGCACCCGCTCCCTGGCCCTCCCCGGACACAGTGAGTGCGCGGGCATGCCTCCGGCGGCGCGCATGCGCTCACAGTGCGCGATCTCGCAGCCGCCGTCTGATGATGGCGATTTGCGATATCGCACCACTTTGTCGCCGTCAACCTGCGGTTGGCGGTCTGCAAGTGGTTAAGGAAGTGGTGTGACATCCATGCTGATATGTCAGTTAGTAATGCGAGAGGAGACTGAAGGAGTGAGGTGAGGAGTAGAGAGATAGATTTGGGTGTCATCGGCATATAAATGGTAATGGAAGCCTTGGGCGGTTATCAAGTGACCAAGGGAGGAGGTGTAGATAGAGAAGAGAAGGGGTCCAAGAACAGAGCCTTGGGGGACCCCCACAGAAAGGGGCAGTGGAGAGGAGGAGACAGAGTTGTAGGTAACACTGAAGGAGCACTGTGATAGGTAGGAGGAGAGTCAGGATAGAGTCTTGGAGGCCAAGGGAACTGAGTTTATTGAGAAGGAGTGGGTGGTCAACAGTATCAAAGGCCGCAGAGAGGTCAAGCAATAGGAGTATGCATGTGGCCCTTTGCTTGCCTGTATCTGGCCCTTGGGGTACTATTCTTCTCACTGACAATAACAATGGGGCATTTTTCCTCCTACTGACACCAATGATGGTGTACTATTCCTCCCACTGACACCAATGATGGGGCACTTTTCCTCCCACTGACACCAATGATGGCACACTATTCCTCTCTAATACTAAAGATGGGGCACTACTTCTCCCACTGATATCAATGATGGCGCACTATTCCTCCCACTGATACCAATGATGGGGCACTATTCCTCCCGCTCACACCAATGATAGGGCACTATTCCTCCCCCTAATACTAAAGATGGGTCATTGTTTTACTCCCACTGGGCAGAAAGTTTGGAGGCTTTTGCACAAGGGGAATTTGAGTCTCATGAATAAAATTGCTGGGTATTTTTTTAGTTCACTGTGGCCAACTGGAATGGCAGCGGAGAAAGGGTAGACATGCACATGTTAGTGGGCAGGGGGGCATTAAAGAAAACATTTTGCTTTGCACTGCATAGGGGTAATTAGCTGTGACCCTGGAATTCAGCTTGAATTGGCTGTATTTGGTCATCTCAAAATGTTATCAAGTCAAATGTTGATCTTCTTTAATACATCTTCCTTTACGTCACTTTTGTTTTGTTCAACTTATTTCTCCTATGTCATATTGGTGCGGCGTACAACCTTGGCGGTGGTTCAGATGGGGACCAGTTAAAGGGCCATGACGGCTGTCAGAGGAAAAGGAACTTGCCTATAAATGATGTCGCTTGCTCAGCATCAGCATCCAGGTGCAACGAAGGAAGCAGATCTGCTGTGCAGTAAGATTTATGAACTTAGTCCAAAGTTCATCTACATATAAATAACCATCTGGCCATAAAGGGAATCTACCATCGACAGAAAACATATATATCTGAGAGGTCAGATTTTTTTTGAAGCATCTGATAGGTGATGGAAAGACAAGTTGGCTGGCTGTTTCTGCTAGGGATTCTACTGGTGGGATATATGTGCTGAGTTCCTGGTTCTGAACTCCTGCTTTGGCCATTTTGAGGGTCTTCCGCCATCCCTGGGGTGAGGGAATTTTTGTATAATATGAAGCACATTGACTGTCTAACCAAGCCATTCTCAACCAGAGTTCCTCCAGAGTTTGCTAGGTGTTCCATGAGCTGTGGCTGATTAACCACTTCAGCTCTAGAAGGTTTTACCCCCTTCATGACCAGGCCATTATTTGCTTTTTTGGTACTGTGCTACTTTTTTTTATAATCAGGAAAAAGTGTTTTTATTGTACAAAATGGTATAAAGTACAAACATTCAAAATACAGACTCCATAAGTAGAAAAAAAGACAAACATGATATCATTTTACTCTACAAAAAAAATGTTTCCTTTTGCATAGTCCGTACCATACATCATCATATACTTTCTGTCTAAACAAACTAAAAACACGAATGTATTCAGTGTATGCATTTCTCGTATAAGCATATATACAAAATGATAAATTTGCCCATCATAAGGTGGCATTCCGCCAGCATTAAAAGTCAACCTCCTTCTCCGACCCACTGAGAATTCACTCAGAATCCTCTTGAGATATGAAACAATCTGGTAAGAATAAGCTGCAAAGGAGCCGCCCCGGGAGTCTCCAGCCACTCCTGCCAATTTTTTTTGGAAATTCTTAGGTGTGTTCCTTCGTTGATAAGTGTTTTTTCCTGGATTAGTATCTTATTAACCCGTTGAATCCACTGGTGATATGTAGGGACTTGAGGAGATAACCACAATCTTGCTATCAGTTTTCTGGCTAAATAAAGCAGCCTGATAAGTGCACTACTACTAGCCCACCTAGAATGCAAGTAGTCAGGTTTAATTAAAGTTGTATTCGATATGATTAACCACTTTGCGCCCGCGCTATAGCCGAAAAAGAAGGCTACAGCACTGGCTTAAAATGCCGGGAGGGCGCACATAGACGTTCTCGCGCTGCCCATGCACCCCAGGGGGCGTGCACGCGGCACGCTTTGTGGTCGCCAAGTCCTTGGAACGCAGCTGTTTAGAGAACAGGGTAAAGGGGCAATCACAACGGTTACCAGGTGATCAGCTGTCAGCCAATGACAGCTGATCACAGAAGTAAACAGAAACATAGAAACATAGAAAAGTGACAGCAGAAAAAGACTGAGTAGTCTATCGAGTCTGCCCCTTTTTATTTATTTATTTTTTTTATTTTTTTTTATATATTTTTTTTTTTACATTAACCTTGTTGTCTGACTATGGATTTATGTTTATCCCAAGCATGTTTGAAGCTGTTTACTGTTGACTGTCTCACAACCTCTGTTGGTAGTTTATTCCAATCATCAACCACCCTTTCAGTAAAATAATACTTTTTTGTACGAACCCTATTTGTATTTAGGTATCAGTCTGTTGTTCCAATTACATTTTTTTTTTTATATATTTTTTTTTATTTTTTTTATTTATTTATTTTTCCCCGTCTGAGCTATCTGATGAGTCAGAAAAAGACGACAGTGAAAAGATACAAAGATACAAAGACAAATGAAGACACTAGTCGACAGTAACCGACTGTCGACTAGTGGACCATTGGCAACACTAACGGGGAAATGGGACAAGAGATTTGTCGACGCAAGGTTCCTGAACCGCTGGTGTTTCGCACGGCGCACGTGCGGGGGACCCCACGT